>JAVJIF010022561.1:0-91504 GCA_038442645.1 Agave tequilana
GAATTCCAATTTCTTGTGATCCATAGCACATTGGCTCAAAGTGGAGCGAAAATAATCTACATTCTTCTTCAAAGCACAAATATCATTCTCAATGATTGAAGAAGAAGTAGAGCATGCAACATATTTATTACTAGTAGTTGGAGCACTAGAAATATGACAAATATTAGAAGAAAAATTATTTTTCAAAGATTTATTTTCATTCGAAACAAGTTCCAATTCTTTTGAAATCAAATTTATTTTATTTTTTAAAGAATTGTTTTCTTTTAAAACACTATCGAGTTTTGAAGACAAAATCGCATTATTCTTTAAAACATCATCACAATCAGTTTTATTCTTTAAAATTTTATTTTCATTTAAGGCAAGGTCAAGTTGGGATTTCAATGAGTCCCTTTCACTTGAAATCTCAACCCTCTCTTGCAAAATCATGTTTACTTTAGAAAATAAAATTTTATTTTCTTCTTTTAATTCAAGACTTTTTTTTTCAAAACTTGGTACTTTGAAAGTAAGTTTTCACAAAATATAGATAGTTCTTCATTTAATGCATCAACATCCATATTATCATCACAAGAAGAACTAGAACAATCATCTAGTTCCGAGTTTATCTCAAGGGAGTCATTTCCTTGGACTATGAAGCAAGTTTGATCGGACTCTTCTCTACTAGATTCTTTCTCCACATTCTTTATAATTTGTAGCTCGGAAGAGGTCAAAATATTTCACACTGTAAAAATAGAATCACAATGAGAAACTATTGATAAATATTCTTTGCTAAGTGTGTGCCTAAGTGCCACTAAGGCTTGTGCATTGGCCTCTGTATGCTTGTCATTATCAAGATAAAATTTCCTGGTAGCGGCAAGGTAAGCATGCAATCCTAGAGTTTGAAGGTATACACTCATCCTATACTTCCATCTATCAATGTTGGTAACATCATACATGGGAAGGGCCATGAAATCCAAGTGTATAAACAATATATGTGCAAATATAAATCTAGATTAATAATCTAAGATCTCACTCCTAAGTGGTTAAACATAATATCAGAAGCGTAGGCTCTGATACCAATTGAAATTACACCTAGAGGGGGGTGAATAGGTGTATTGCTAATCAATTAAAAATTCAATGCAATATAAAATGAGATGATGCAACCATTCACTCAAATAAGACTTGAAGCCGAATTTCTCGTGAAGGGCTCTGAACTTCTCCTCGTGATTCCTGTAGAAAAGAGTTGAGGTGCTTAATTGATATCTTGTTGTGACGAGTATAAATCAACAATAATGAATGAATAAAAAACAAATAAGTAGAGATAGGAAGGCAATCGCAAACAAGATTTGTTTCGAGGTTCGAGCCACTTCTCTAGGTCCCCGCCTTTACCACTGTGAAGGATTTCCCAATCCACTATAGGACTTCCAGCAAGGAACTTACACTAGGGAATTACAACCACTCAGAGTACATAACTCCCCAATACACTCCTCTAGTCCAGAGGTAGCATAACGACAATGGAACAATCTCTGGGTGATCAAAAGACCATAAACTTTCTCTTGAAATACTCTTACAAACCCTATAGAATAAAATATAAATTTGAAGCTTAAGAATTTGTAAGTGAGAGTAAAATCAGAAGAGAGATTTTGAGAACCAAAAACTTAAAGTAGATTTTTGAAAATAAAAGCACAAAACTGAAACTTGAAAGATCTTTCTCTTGAAACTCAAAACTTGATTTTTCAAATAGAATTGTTGTTGTAATAAACTCAACCCTCATGACCCATTTATATAGGTTTTTAGAAGAGCAAACTTAGTATAGTTTTACCAGGTTTAAAAGAAATAAAATTCACACTTAAAATTCAACAAAACACATTTTAAAAATATGTTAAAATTAGCCTTCAGAAAATTAGACTGTTGGTCAACTTTGAGCATAATTTTAGGGCCTAACATTTCAGAATTTAGAAATTATTTAGGAATAATTTTTAAATCTTTAAGTTTTCATTCTATTACAATTTAAATCAACTCAATATCATTTCGAAGTAGAAAGTTATCAATAACATACTGAAAGGTGTCAAATCAGAAACTGTAAACTATTTTCAGAACAAGAACAAAGTTCAACCTAATATTTGACATCATTAACATTTGAATCAGAAAATGATTATTGCATAAGAAATGTAGCCTAAACATTATCTTTGAAATTAAATTTAAATCATACTAATTGAATATAAGAATAAAAAGTTATGATAAGAATTCTAAAAGGGTATCGAGCAGATCAGCTGAGCTAAAACTGGTTAAAATCCAAAACCATACTCTTGAAAAATGTGTATTTTTTGTGTGTGTATATTTTTGAGCTTCAAAAATATATTCTACCCTTTAACAAACTAAACTAAATACAAATCAAAGTCATCTTGTAGAACTCCTTCTCCAAGTTGACTCGATCTAAACATGATCTAACAAGCTTGACTCTAATCGAGTGCTAGAAGCGATCTTGACGCGCGAGCTCTTGAATCTACATGTGTTAGCTCCAAAACTACATTATTGAGGCTAGACACCTACTAATATCTTGATTAATAACTAAAACTATATGAACACAAGATATTAGTAAACTATAATTACATGAGTTAATCATCATCAAAACTAGAGTGATGGGCCTTTGGGCCAACAAAAAGAATAACACCAATTTAGGGATTGATTAGTCTCTAAAATTGCATATTTTACACCACATCTTCACATTTATTTCATATTAAATTATGCTAATAACACCTCTCTTGCCTGTTTCTAGGTCCATGGTCTGCAATGAAGAAGAAGAACCTAAATCACCATTTAATGGGTGGTTAAAGGCCTATAATCTAGCCATTGACTTTGGAGAGTTAATTCATCAAAACCAGGGGCCCAAAATCAGAAATCGAAAAAAGCAGCTGACAGGGGACAGACAGGACAGCGCGCGGCTCAAAGCGCCGCACGCGACCCTAGTAAGGCTAAGGAAACGCGACCTAGGCTGTGTTTCTGTGGCCGTATAGGCGCGGTCGCACCCGTACTTTGGGACAGGGTTTGCCCCCTAGCCCCTCGTTCCCCTGATGCCTATAAATACCCCTGGGGTTCTCCTTCCGCAAGATATGCAATGTTTTAGGGTAGTTTCATCTCCATTTTGTAGTTTAGGGTAGTTTAAGTTAGTGTTCTTCTTCTTCCTCCCTTGTATTTTTCATTTCTTGTAGATCTTATAATAGGGAGAGAGAGAGGTACACGTTGTGAAGCAAGCGTGCTTGTAATAGAAAATGACAATCTATGAAAGGTGCTATCTTATCTTATCTTTTTTTTCATCTCTTAAACTCTTTTTACATGTTTAGCTAATCTTTTCTCTCATGGCGACTAACTACTAACCACTAATTAGTTTAACTTCTTATTTGATAATCCACATGAATCTAATAGCCTCTACTTGGCCTTGCTCTTGCAAGAGCCATTGATGGCTCATGATGATGGATCTAACACTCTAACTTCCTAACTCTCTAACAAGCTAACATTACTTTACTCCATACTTACTTTTTGTTTTGATGGTTTAAGTGTAGTTTGCACTTGTTTTGTTAAGTTGGGATGTGATGAGTTACATATGAGTCATGCTTTGAAATGCTCTTGAACCAATGACTAGTGATTGCCAAGGATACATGTGAGGTAACTATCACTGAGAGATTAGCATGTTAGTGGAGTCATTAGTAGTTAGTAGTCGTGAGTTTTCTTTCTTTTTCATTTGTTTTAGAAATATTTCAAAAACCACAAATACATTCTTTTCTATGTTTTCCACTTCTTTGTTTCTATCATACTTCTCTTTTTCATTCTTTATTTTCATTTTTTTCATTCTTTCAAACATTGCAGAACTTTAAACAAACACTTGAATCAACTGGTAAAGCTTCTGTCGCCTCCCGTCCTTGTGGATTTGATTCGTTTTAGCCTCTAAGCTATAACGAAAGTATCAAGGAAGCTAAAGAAACACACTTTAAATATCAATTTCAAACCATACACTTTTTGGCGCGGTTTTCCCCTGATCAAATTTTGGCACCGTTGCGGGGATGGGAACGGTTTGATTTCACGTCTTTGTTAACTTTTTTCTTTATTTTTTGGTGTGCAGATCAATTCTTTAGCATTGCAGAAGTCCACACTTTCTCTTGTGTGGTTGGGTAAATTCTTGTATATTCTTATATTCTGTTGCTAGCTTTTGTTTATATTACCTATTCACTGTAATAACTTAAGAAATAAAATACAGAAATTGGATGCTTTAAAATGGTTTAGACATTTGCATCTCGGCATGTCAATTTTTATTCCAAGATACTATATTTTATTCTTGTGTTATTGTGATATTAATAGGAGGTGTACATATTGCATTGCATATAGTTAGGACACGTGGGTTATTTACTCTCTTGTGTGTTCATTCTTATCTATATTGCATACTTGTACGAATTGAACTTAAGGTAAAACCCAATACAACATAAGTGGGGAAGTCATTACCCTCCCTTAGCCTAAAAATCACCTCCCCACTTACACAACCCAAGCTTAAATAAAAATTGCTAGACGTTGGCCCCTAGGGACATCTCAGACTCATTTAAGAGATTGACCTAAGAGGAAAGTAGTGAGAAGTTGACTCTTGTCAAATTAGTGTACAAGGTTGGGGATTGAGAGGCGAAACCTTGAAGAACAGTGGTTTGGCATAATTAGGCCCGTTGCTCTAGCACGTATACCTCCCACTGGTCTTACCCCTACCTGGCAGATTAACTCGTGGTCAGATTCTAGCAATGTACCCCCGTGGACAGTCTAACCAGTTAAGAGTCATCTAAGTCTAAGTCAACCCTAGCATAGACTTATTTTCTTTTTCTTTGTTTGTTTATTTGTTTGTTTTTTTTTTTTATAAATTGTGATATGGATTTTAACAATAACAATTTTTTCAATCCGAATATGAATCCATATTTCATTCCGACCTCATTTGACTCGAATAACTTTGACCCGGTTGTGTACAACATGAACCAACTATATATGCCGGGTTGGGATAATCCGAGTCAATATGACCCGTACCCCAATCTTATGACCATAATTTTCAAAATAATTTTAACTTTTCATAGAGTCAATGGGGATTCACTTACCCCGAGTCAGATTCTCAACCATCTTATCTACAATTTTCATAATATCCATTCCCCAATTTTGATTCATATACTCCTTTTCCTGAATCGCCAATTGAAGGAATCATCATTAAAAAGGAGTTTGAAAGAAGTAATAAAGGCCCAAAAATAATTTGAAAACATGACGGCCTCATCATGTCCACAAAATTTCCAAAATTCATGTAGTTCTTTCCCAAAACGACTCAAAGGAAAATCATTGTGGGAAAAAATTATGAAATTCGTACAAGAGACCGAGCGCATAAAGCAAAATACGATTGACTTCCCATGTCCATCAAATGTTCGTACGAGTCACGAATCATGTCATTTTGGAAATTCAGCTTCAATTTCATCATACCAACTTGAACTTCACCAACATCAACCTCTTGATAGTTTGGTAAGTTATCCATTTTCTGAAATTGAACTTGAAGATGAATGTGAACCGCAGTTTCAGTTTAGCAATTCAAGTCCAATCCTTGAATCAATATCAACTCCTGTAGTGTTACCTGAACTAAGTAACGTTCTTGAGTCAGTTTTGATTCCCATACTTTCTGAACTTGAATCGATCATTTCGCCCATTCACATTCCTTCTGTGGACAAAAATCAAGATTCAATTTCATTACATCCATTTGAACTTGCCCAAAATCTTCAAAATCACCTTGACATTTTGGCAAGTTATCATTTTCCCAAAATTGAACTTGAGCTTGAAAGTGATCATGAATCTCAAGTTGGTAATTTCATTTCACTTTTTGATTTAATAATGACTCCGGTATCTTTACCACATTTTTTTTATTTCAGAGTCATCATTGAATCCTTTACCAATACATCGTGAAATGGAGTCACCAATCTCTTATGATCATACTTCATTGCTGGGAAAAGTGTGTGAACATCAAATTTTAGTTTGGACCACATTTTTGAACCAATTTTGACTCTCATTGTTGACTCTCGACTTGATCTGAGTCAAATTCCCGAGTCGGTGTCGGTTTTTACTCCTGTTCCATTTGAGTCCAAATCATCATCTTCAAAAATCACACTTCATTGTTGGACAAGGATGTAGGACAGAATGACTCAATAATTATTTTTGAAAATTGGAGATTAGATGGGGATAATTTTTTAAATAAGATCATTCATTCAATCAACATTTTACTGGGCCGTATTAGAGAGGTCACTGGTGGGTTTCTGCAAGATCCACGATATCTTGATTAGGTCGCAACGCTTGGCCCAGTCATATCACACCAGAGCCACCACCATAAGGTAATTTTTCTTCCCTCTCTATTTGTTTCATGTATATACACATTCACGATGCATTAAGGATAACGCATGAGATAAGTGTGGGGGAGGGTTTACTAACGTAGGTTAGTTTTTAAATTTTCTTTCTTTTACACTTCTTTTTAGAAAAGTTCTAGAGAAACTCTTTTTTTTCTTTTTACAAAACTTTTTGATACAAGATAAATAGTTTTAATTTATTTTTAAAAAAATTAAGATTATCTTAGGAATTAGGAAGACCTAAAATTATGAAATTTTTAGCCGAGTCAAAATAATAGATCTTATTTAAATTTTACGATAAGAAAGTAAGATTGAAAAGATAATTTGACCTTAATTTTTTTGTCTTAGATTTATGCACTTTACACTTACACAATTTTTGGGATTGAAACAAAGACTGAAAATGCCATAAAAAAATATAAAAAAATATTATGATAATAAAAATCACTTATTGATGTTTGGTATTATGCCTCAGGAAGCATGATTATTCACACCTAAAACGGTAGGCAAAAATAAAATAATCTCCTTTAGTTTTGTGGCCTTATTTACTCGAGTCTTTAAGTCCGAGAGATATTTTCTCATCTGGTGCTCTAAGATCATCTGGTTTGGGAGTCACCGACTAAAGGCTCACTACCCGGGTAAATAAGAAAGCCTAAGAAAACTAAGGGAAGAAAAAAGAAGAATATATATATAATTAAATAAGTGGCATGAAAGTTTGAGTCAATATCCAAAAAATCTTTATAGTTCACAAAGTGCATATTTTTTCTAAGAGTTTTATGAAAGATCAAAGAATCAATTCAATTATAAATTCTTACATTTAATTTATAACAAGATTTTGCATTTCGACTTAGTTTAAGGAAGAATAATTTCTGGTTAACCTCTGACCTTGAATCACTTATATTTTCACAAAAATACTTCAACACTTTTCACTATTTCAAAATGCGTTTTCAAAAACACTAACATTTGATTTCTTTCTTTATGGATTTTGTGGGTATAATCCGCTGAAAACCCTCAGGAGACAAAACTCCTCTGGGGGAAACTTAGAGGTTTAACGGCTTGTTGCACATGCTTAGTGCAATCGCGTCACCTGTGAAAGAGGTATAATAATTCCTTTAGTTTTTTGTTTTGCTCGGGACGAGCAAAAGATAAGTTGGGGGTGTGATTAGTCTCTAAAACTGCATATTTCATACTACATCTTCACAATTATTTCATATTAAATTCTGCTAATAATACATCTCTTGCATGTTTCTAGGTCCATGGTGTGTAATGAAGAAGAAGACCCTAAATCACCATTTAATGGGTGATTAAAGGCCTATAATCTAGCTATTGATTTGGAGAGCTGATTCGTCAAAATCAGGAGTTTAAAACCAGAAACCGAGAACAACAGCTGAAAGCGGACAGATAGGACAGCCCGCGGCTCAAAGTGCCGTGCGCGCGGCCCTAGTAGGGCCGTAGAGACGTGGCTTAGGCCGCGTTTTCGCGACCGTATGGGCGCAGCAGTGCCTGTACTTTGGACCAGGGTTTGCCCCTGCCCCCCGTTCCCCTGGTGCCTATAAATACCCCTCGGTTCTCCTTCAGTAAGATATACAATGTTTTAGGGTAGTTTCATCTCCATTTTGTAGTTTAGGATAGTTTAGGTTAGTGTTCTTCTTCTTCCTCCCTTGTATTTTTCATTTCTTATAGATCTTGTAATAGGGAGAGAGAGAGTGGTACATATTGGGAAGTAAGAGTGCTTGTAATAGAATGTGACAATCTATGAAAGGTGCTCTCTTACCTTATCTTTATTTTCTTCTCTCTAACTCTTTTTACATGTTTAGCTAATCTTTTCTCTCATGGCAACTAACTACTAACCATTAACTAGTTTAACTTCTTGTTTGATAATCCACATGAATCTAATAGCTTCTACTTGGCCTTGCTCTCGCAAGAACCATTGATGGCTCATAATGATGGATCTAATACTCTAACTTTCTAGCTCTCTAACAAGCTAACATTACTTTACTCCATGCTTACTTTTAGCTTTGATGGTTTAAGCGTAGCTTGCACTTGTTTTGTTGAGTTAGGATGTGATAAGTTACATGTGGGTCATACTTTGAAATGCTCTTGAACCAAGGACTAGTGATTGCCAAGGATACATGTGAGGCAACTCTCACTAAGAGGTTAGCATGTTGGCGGAGTCATTAGTAGTTAGTAGCCGTGAGTTTTCTTTTTTTTTCACTTGTTTTAGAAATATTTCAAAAATCACAAATATATTCTTTTCTATGTTTCCCACTTCTTTATTTTCACTGTACCTCTCTTTTTCATTCTTTGTTTTCCTTTCTTTTCATTCTTTCAAACATTGAAGAACTTTTAACACACACGTGAATCAACCAGTAAAGCTTCTATCGCCTCCCGTCCTTATAGATTCGACTCGTTTTAGCCTCTATGCTATAACGGAAGTATCGAGGAAGCCAAAGCGCACACACTTTAAATATCGATTTCAAATATACACTTTTTGTGTGCGATTTTTTCCCAATCAGGGATCACGTCTAATTCCTAGTTGTCTCTTCTCCTCTGATCTTCTTCTTCTAAAACACCAGAATTTCTTCTCTAAAGCCAGAATTTTATAAAAGAAATAGTATTTACAAGAGAGAAACTAAAAGTTAAATTTAAAGCCTCTTTTATGATTTGATGATCAATTTACAAGAGATTACATTTTTCTATATAGACCTCAGAGTAATATTCTAATCAGAGACACAATAGAACTCCAAATCTGGCTTAAACTAGATGTTGGAACTTGATTCAGACTTATGTTGCAGCTAGCTAACGGTAATTAATGAAAACAAATAGCCAAACCATTAAACTAGAAAGTTATCCATATAAAAGTTGTAACCCTTTTAGTTATCTTTCTGTAACATCTTGAATCATCTGAATATGATTTTTGTAGAAAAAGTTATAATCAAAATACTGAGACATGTCTAGTCTGAATCCAATTTTGATTCTATGCTAGCCTTTGTTGAACAGTCAACATCAAATCAGTCGAATTCAATGGGGAATCCGTGTTTTTGTGGCCAGGGTGTGGTCAGGTGGCCACACCCGGGGGTGAAACTACCTGGTTTCGTGATATGATGTTATCTCCTTTTGGATTTGCAGTTTGGGTTTTAAATTTGACGAAACGGCCTTTGATCTTTGGCTTTAACTAATTGATTTGAAGAGATTTGTTTTAATTGGTTTTCAACCGATCTGATTTGCCCTGATCTGCCTGAATTTTTAATTTCAAATTAATTCTGAATTAAATTAGAATTTTGACGGGCTTTTGGGCATGTTTCACTTTCCTTTCCTTTAGTAATGGGCCAGCATATAAATTAGACAATAATTAGGATTAAAAGCAGATTTTATTATATAATAAGTATGAGAATGTGACAATGAATGTGCAATATATGTGACCGATCACCTATACTTATCTTTTGCTCCTCCTCGAGCAAAACAGCAAAATTAAACCAAAGATTATTAAACCACTTTCGCAGGTTACGCGATTGCACTGAGCATGCGCAACAAGCCGTTAAATCTCTAATTTTTTTTCTAAAGGACGAGTTTTGTCTCGTGAGGACTTTCAGTGGATTGCACCCACAAAATCCATAAAGAATGAGAAAAATGTTAGTAGTTTGAAACACATTTTGAAAGAGAAAAATATTTGAAATATTATTGTAAGAATTAAGTAATTTATAAGTTATAGGAAAATCAAAATTTTCATTCCTAAGCTTAGTCTCTATTCAAGAATTTATTATCAATCAAAGTAAGTAGTCAATTTGTACTTCTCATTTAGTCTATTACTTTATCCTAAGTCATATGCACCTTCGTGAGCGTGAAATTTTGACTAAGGATTTTTTAACTCTAACTCTTATGCCTTATTTATTTTGGTGGTAATATTCCTTAGTTCTATTAGGCTTTCTAATCTGCCCATGTAACGAGCTTTTAATCGGTGACTCCCACACCAAACGGTCTTAGGGTACTGGGTGAGAAGACACCCCAAGGACTCGAGCAAATAAGGCCACAAAACTAAAGATTTTATTATATGAATCGCCTTTAGGCGTGAATACTTATGCTTTATAAGGCACAAATACCTAGCTTAATCAGAGAATTTATATATATAAATATATTTTCCCTTTTTTTAATAAGGCATAAGAATCTTTATTTTTGAACCCTAAGTGTGTAAGTGTATAAAGCATGCATATATTATCAAGGTAAAGATCAAAACTAGATTACTTTCATAAATTTTCTTCCTAACCTTAAAAATCAAACAAATAATCTTATTTTGACCAAGGATAAGAAATCCTAATTATGATTCTCCTATTCCTTAAAATTGACTTAATTTCTTACAAAAAATATGTCAAAATATTGTTTCTATTTTCAAAAAGTTTTTTAAAAGTAAAGAAAATGTTAATAAATTTTTTTAATAATAATAAGAAAACCTAAGTTATGTTAGAACCCTCCCCCATACCTATCTTATGCATTGTCCTTAATGTATGAATTAATGCATAGATGCATGAAAAAGAAGAAAGGAAAGGAAAATATTATCTTAAGGTGGTGGTTCCGGTGGTTGCTTGATTTGTCCACGAAATAGGGCCCAATCTAATTTGTGTGGAGTTCGGAAAACCCATCAGAAACCTCTCTAATATAACCCACTAAAATAATGTATATAAGAATGATTTTTATTAAGAATTTTACCTCATCTAATTTTCAAATTTTCAAACTAATTTCTGAGTCATTATTATCAATACTTCTATCCCAAAATGGAGTATGAAAAGATGGAATGATTGATATGGAATCAGGAAGGACATGAACTACAATGACTTTGAAAAATGACTGAAGTCAAGTAAAGGTTCAGGGGTCAAAAATTTTTCAGGAAGTGGGTCAAAATCAAGAAGTTGAAACTGAAGTCCACATTCATTTCCCCACAATGGAATGTAACTTTCTAAGATTGGTAATTCAAGTTCAAGAATGACAGGTATGGGAATCAAAACTTTCTCTAAAATATTGCTTAAATCAGGTAGCAAAATGGGAGTCAATATTGTTTCAAAAATTTGAACTGGATTACAAATTTGAGACTCAAGGTCACATTCCTCATTGAGTTCAATTTCATAAAAATGAGAACTTACCAATTTGTCAATAGGACTTTGAAAAGTATGAAATTGGTCAAGTTCAATATGATGATCATAAAAGATTGATGATTCAATTTCCCGATGGATAGGCACAGGATCCAATGTGGACTCTGGAGAAGGATTAAAATCAGGTGAAGACATCGGAGTCATTAATGAATCAGGAAGTAGAATTAAATTACCAAGTTGAGAGCCACGATCATATTCATCCTCAAATCCAATTTCAAGACAGGGATAACTTGCCAAAATGTCAATATGGTTTTCAAATTTTGGAGTTTGGGTAAGTTCAAATGGGTGTGCTGAAATGGAATTGTGTTTTCTAAAACAGCATGATTTTTTTTGGCTCTAACAGAATGTTAGTGACATCAGGAATGGTCAAAGGGTTAAAATAAGAGTTTTGACCATTAAATCTATGTCATGATTATGAGTGATTTGAGCCTGAGTCATGGCTTCAAGTAGCTTTTCATAGTCGATTGGTTCATCGTTTTGTTGCGATTGAACTTGAAAAGATGAAGTTTTGTTTTGAAATTTGTGATGAAATCGTGAGTCCATTTGACTTTGTAATTGTTGCTCAGACTCACTCATACTCATTTTTAAAATTGATGGTTTTCTATTTTGAATAGTGGAACTGAGTATGAATCTTCGAGATATTGCGGAATTGGGGAGGCCTGAAATTTTCGTTCGGTCTCCTGCATGGCTTCTATACTCTTTTCTAACTCAAATTTTTTTCAATGGGTTGCTCTAGAAAAGGAGTATAGAAATCAGAGAATGAATATTGTGAAAATTGTGAATAAGGTGGATAAGGAGGACAAGTTGATTGAAAATTGGACTCGGGGGAGGTGAATCCCCATTGACTCTGTGAAGAGTTGGAAGTAATTGGTAATTATGGTCATAAGATTGGGGGCATGGGTTGTTTGATTCGGATAAGACTAATCTGACACACTAGGTTGGTTAAAGTTATGATATGCCGGGTCAGTAATATCCGAAAAAGAGTTCTGGGTATAACATGGATTACCATTAAAATTGAAAAAATTATTGTTATAAGCTATTGAAAAACACCTAGAGGGGGGGTTAATAGGTGTTAATGCTAATCTAGTGATCTTTTTAAACAAGTATGTATGAATGATGCAAACGGTCACTCAAAATAAGAAATTGAAGCTGAATTCCCCGTGAAGGGCTGAGTTGAGGCGCGTAATTACTTTCTTGTTGAGATGAGTAAAGACCGAAAAAATGCAAGTCAATGAAATGATCGAAATGGTGAAGAGCAAACAAACAATATCACAAGTAAGGAATGTAAAGCAATGTAAAGCAATAGGAAACCAATCGCAAACATAAGAAATTTGTTAGAGGTTCGACCCACTGCTCTACGTCCCCGCCTCCACCACCATGAAGGATTTCCACTAAATTCACGAAGGAATTTCCACACCGGAACCTTTACACCCAAGGGGATCACAATTGGTCTACACAAAACCGGAGTACCCAACTCCCACCAATCCAATCTCTACACAAGAGGGATCACAACACAAGAAAAGACAAGTCACTTGGTGATCAAAAAGACCACAAACTCTCTCTTACAACTTCTTATAGAGTGGAGATGACTTTTGGCTCAAGAAGTGAAGTGAGAAAATTTCAGTTGTAAAGAAGTAAAATGAGCTTGGAAAACAACTGAAAACTTTTACCAAGAAAGCACTTTAGAGAATGAAAGCTTGAAAAATTTTCTTTTATTTTGAAACTTAAAAACAATGGGGATTTTTCTTGTGTTTAACAAGGGACCAATGACATCTATTTATAGGGATTTGATAAGAGCATTTCATCATTTAATCTAGGTCAATAGGTCAGATTATAACCACAAGAAAATCAGAGATAGCTGAAAGAAACATCAAAATCAAACCAAAAAACAGATTCCAAGAAACTAGCCGTTGGGGGTGCTGGCGACTGTCGGTCGACCATGCCGGTCGACCGACAGTCTATATGGCAAAAGAGCCGTTGGATTCGGTCGACTAGTCGGTCGATCGCAGTTTAAACAAAAGGAATTGTTTGATCTGTCGGTCGACTAGCCCGATCGACCTACAAAACCCGAGAGCAAGGGTCAGTCAGTCGGTCGACCGACCCGGTCGACCGGCAGACGTGCACAAACGTGCACGCCAAAGCCACAAGGCGCGATCGACCGGTCCGGTCGACCGATCTGGCCTGAAGTGGATCCGGTCGACCGCCCGGTCGACCATTAGGCCTGAAAGAGATTTATTTTGAAAATATTTTTGAACTTTGAAGAATTTTTAAAATATTTTTATATGGTTTGATGTTTAAGTAGCATGCTATAGGGGATGAGATACATGATTTAAATTGGATATAAATATGAAATATTTTGAGACATGTATATCAATCAAGATATGTACCTAATCCAACTCACCAAAACAAAACCTGTATTTTTGAAAAGTGAAAAAAATGTGTGTGTGTGTGTGTTTTATTGAGCCAACTTATCATAACCTTACTTTTTAACATACTAATTCTTACAACGGTTCTAGGTGACTACGAGATCTTCATTTTGCGCTTCTCCATATGCAATGTTGAATAGCTTGAATCCTTGATCCCGAATTGAGTCAACTTGAGTCAAAAATACCTTCCTTTAGGGAAGAACATATCTTGAATCCTTAGAACTCTGAAACATACTTAAACACTAAAATATGATTAGTACAAATAACTATAAATATTTTGTAATCATCAAAACTCTAAAATCGAGTGATTGTAACCTTGGGCCAACAATCTTCCCCTTTTTGATGATGACAAAACATATGAGTTATTTAACAAAAAAATGGGAAAAATGGGAAAGGAGCTTGGAGGCTTCCCCTCAAATCATGCTATATATATGAATGGCTATATACATGAATGAATTTTACAAAAAGTAAAAACAAACACTTGGTATAAGAAAGAAATAATAATTCAAAACATATAGCTCAAAAGTAAACAAACAATAACTCAAAACACAAAACACACAACTCAAAACTCAAAAATATATAACTCAAAATAATAAACTAACTTTTTCTCCCCCGTTTTGTCATACATCAAAAGGGTAAACATTTGTTAAAAAAATTTCATGAATCCATAACATAAACATTCAATTCACCACAATAAAAAAAATCTATTATAGTCTAGTGGTTTTGTAAAAATATCAGCAAGTTGAAAATCAGTAGAAACATAATCAATTTCAATATCACCTTTCTCATAATGATCTCTAATAAAGTGATACCGAATGTCAATGTGCTTAGTCTTACTATGTTAATTTGAATTTTTAGTCATATGAATAGTACTAGTATTATCACAAAATATTTTAATATGGTCAAAATGCAAATCATAGTCAAGGAGAGTATGTTTCATCTAAAGGACTTGTGCACAATAAGCCCCCGCCGCAACATACTCCACCTCGGCGGTTGAGAGGACTACTGAATTTTGTTTCTTGGAAGACCATGAAACAAGACAATTATCAAGAAATTGACATTGAAAATTGTCCGGTCTTCGGATACCACAAACCCATTTCAATTGTGCCCTTAAGGTATCTAATAATGCGTTTTACCGCAATCAAATGGGACTCTTTAGGACACGATTGAAATCGAGCACAAAGACATGCACAAAACATAATGTCCGGCCTACTATCCGTTAAATACAACAAACTACCAATCATGCTACGATAGAATTTAATGTCTACATTTGTACCTTGTTCATTTTTGTCAAGCTTTGTGGTGGTAGCTATGGGAGTTTTGCTTTTCTTAGCCCCTTCAAGCCCAAATTTCTTGATGAGTTCCTTCGTGTACTTGGCTTGATTGATGAAAACCCATCCTTCTTTTGCTTGATTTGGAGACCAAGGAAGTAGTTAAGTTCGCCCATCATAGACATCTCAAATTCCTCCTTCATGCATGATTCAAAAGCTTTGCAAAGATTTTCATTAGTAGAACCAAATATGATATCATCAACATATATTTGAACTATAAGTATATCATTTTCAACATGTTTGGTAAACAAAGTGGTATCTATTTTCCTTTATTAAAACCATTAGAAATAAGAAATGAAGAAAGTCTTTCATACCAAGCCCTAGGGGCTTGTTTTAAACCATAAAGAGCTTTGTATAGTTTGAAAACAAAATCCGGATGTGTAGGATCAACAAACCCAGGGGGTTGTTCAACATACACCTCCTTTTCAATAAATCCATCTAAGAAAGTACTTTTTACATCCATTTGAAAAAGTTTAAAATCTTTATATGAAGCAAATGCAAGTGTCATCCGTATGGCTTCAAGCCGTGCTACGGGTGCAAAAATTTCCTCAAAATCGATACCTTCGACTTGAGTCTAACCTTGAGCCACTAACCTATCTTTATTCCTAACAACATTACCCGACTCATCCAACTTACTCTTAAAGATCCACTTAGTACCAATTGTTGGTCTATCGTGGGGCCTAGAAACAAGATGCCAAACTTGGTTGCGCTCGAATTGATTGAGCTCCTCTTGCATGGCTAGCAACCAATATGAGTCGCCCTCGGCTTCGAGGATGTTCTTTGGTTCAAAATGAGAAATAAATGCATAGTGCCCACAAAGATCATGAAGTTTAGAACGAGTAATTACTCCTTTTGATACTTCACCTATAATAAGATCCTTGGGATGATGTGGAGTGAATCTCTAATACTTTGGAAGTGGTTGTGATGGTTCCACTTCAACTTCTTGAACTTCACTTTCCTCATCAACTTTAGGCACGTCTTCAAGAGTAGGTGTATCCTTCAAGGTAATTTTCTTCATGTCTCTATTTAGGGAATCTATTTCTACAACATTCTCAACAAACACATTAGAATCCTTAAACTTTACATGTATAGATTCTTCAATAGTTAAAGATGATTTATTGAAGACTTTATAAGCTTTACTAGTGTTAGAGTAACCAAAAAAAATTGCTTCATATGATTTTGCATCAAATTTACCTAAATTATCTTTAGTATTCAAAACAAAACATTTGCAACCAAAAACTTTAAAGTATGAAACATTTGGTTTTCTTGAATAATAAATCTCAAAAGATGTTTTAGAAGTATTTTTGTATAAGAAGAACCTATTTGATATGTAGCAAGATATGTTTACGGCCTCGGCCCATAGGTATTGAGGGAGACCATACTCATTTATCATTACCTAGCTATCTCTTGTAATGTACGATTTTTTCTCTCAATAACTTCATTTTGTTGTGCAATTCTGGGACAAGATAGTTCATGCTTAATTCCATGTTCTTCACAAAAAGTGATAAAGGGTTGGTTATTGAATTCACCACCTCTATCATTTCTTATTCTTAAAATTGAAGAATCTTTTTCCTTTTTAACTCTTTTCTTAAAGGCTTAAAAATGTGAAAAGGCTTGATTTTTATGTTCTAAAAAGAAAACTCAAGTAAAACGAGAGGAATCATCAACTAAAACGAAAGCAAAATGATTCCCACTTAGACTTTTGATTTTGTAGGACCAAACAAATCCATATAGATCAACTCTAAAGGTCGTGATGTCATGATATCCTTGATTGATTTGAAAGAGGACTTGGTTTGTTTCCCAAGTTGGCACGCATCGCAAATGCGGTCCTTTTCAAATTTCAAGTAAGGAATACCTTTCACCTTTCCTTGTTGTTTAATCTAGATAGATGGTCAAAAGAAATGTGGCCTAATCTCCTATGCCACAACCAAGAATCATCATTGAGAACATTCAAACAAGTAGCATTGCATAGCATTTTAGACATATCAATCATGTATACATTGTTTTCATGAATTTCAAAAATATACATATATTGGATTGTCTATCAATAACACTACATGCTAGGTCATCAAAAATAACATTAAAACCTTTATCACAAAGTTGACTAACACTCAAGAGATTATGCTTGAGGCCATTAACTAAAACAACATTTTCTATTAAAGGAGATGTACCAAGTTTAACATTACCAATACCAATGATTTTTCCTTTGGCGTCATCTCTGAAGGTGACGATGCTACCTTCGTGGTATCTTGATAGGGTTGCAAAGTTGTTGATATCCCAAGTCATGTGCCTTGAGCAACCACTATCAAGATACCACCACTCCTTACGTCGTTGGGCTTTGGAATGTACCTACATCATTTAACAAATTTGTTGACTTTGGTACCTAAACTTTCTTGAGTCCTTGAATGTTAGTATTCTGAACCCAAACATAATTATGCGATGCATTAATCTTATCATAGCAAAATTTAACCAAATGACCCTTACGGCCACAATATGTGCATGTATAAATTTTACCATACATGAATGCATGATGAGTGTGTGGAGTGCAAGCATGTTTAGGGTGCTTAGCATGAAGTAAAGGTTGTGATTTATGAAGATGAGTATGAGTATCATGTGATTATTTCTTTGGGATATGTTGATTGAAAATGAGAAATTGTAATAAAGAAAAAGTTAGAAATTAGAATTCTCAGTCTCAATGCTATCCACTGCAGCAAGGGCCAAAGCGGGTCGATCCACAGGGAAGGATGCGATGCAAGCTTTTCGGACGATTTCTCTATATCCTTAGAACAAAACAAAAGGGAGATTAGATTTAAAATATATGATTGGAGATATGTAGTTTTACTGATCTTCTACCACAACCCATAGTGCAAGTCTTGGATATTGAATGTCATCTTGAAATACATAAAATCTATTCTAGGTTTATTAGAAAAGATTCAAGCAAGAAAAAATGATCTTAGAATCTAAATAGTTTGTACTACTAAAAATTCAACAAATATTCATCCTAACTTCTAAGTACAGCATAATAAAAGTGTTACCTTAAGGTTATGCTGTCAAAGTACTTAAGTATGAAGTTGTGAAGAATTGTTTAGAGCTGTAACCTAGATTAGAAAGACTAATCATCAATTTAATCTTTAAGCAATCTGTCTTAAACCTAAGGTTTCTAAAAATTATTATCAATCCATTCAATTCCTAAACTGCTCTAGGGTTGTTTAAGAGATCAGCAAACCACACTTTAGAATTAGTTAATCATCTTCTTTTTTTTATATTTTCAATTTTTTTGTATTTTGCTTAATATGAAGAATTACGAAAGAAAGAAGAATCAAAACAAATAGAAAGATCACAGAGTAAAACGAAATTAAATGACAAGAATTTAAATGGCAAAAAGGTAACCTTTATTCGAAATCTCTTCCAAATACAATGCTCCTTCTTCTCCACAATATGCTAAAAGCGAAATGAAGATTACAGAAATTTAAAGAGAAAAACTAAAGAAACCCTAATTTCCCGTCTCTGGATAGCCCTCTCTGTTGTTCTGCAGGGGTATTTATAGGCGCTGGAGGAAGTAGGGTCCCGGTAAAATTCAGCCACGAAATCTAGTATTCAGCCTTATCCACACTGCCGCGGAAACGCGGCTTTGGCCGCGCTTTCGCGGCCACAGTCTTATCCCTGGCCACGCGCTTTCGCACGTGACCTCCTCTGGTCCGTCCATCTGGGTTTATCCTTTTAGATCTGGCATCCTAGCTCTTTATTTTGAAAATTCGAAATAACTTGGGAAGCAAGTTACCCTAAATCCAAATCTCTTTAAAACGAATTTCATCTTTGCACTCTCCTCCTTTTATCTTTATCCTTGTCCTGCAAGTGTTTAGGGTTGAGTAGAAGTCTATCCCTTCCCTCTTCTTTTAGTAATTGTAACTTTTGCACTTGGTATTTGCAACTTTTACATTTGGGCTTGCACATGGGCTTTCTTGGGCTTTTGGGCTTCATTTAGGTTTTATTCTTTTATTTAAATAAATATTCAAGGCCTGCACACATTAAATAACAAAAATTTAGTAATTAGTGCATAATTAAAAGAATAAATAGGGAACATGATAGTAAATGTAGTGATAAATATGCAATTTTTACAACCTGCAGAGCAACAGAGAAGGATCGGACAGAAAACTACAGAGCAAATTATAGGGTTTTTTAGGCTAACTTGTAATTTAGGTTAGGTTTTTATTTTCGTTTTCTTTTGTAATTTTTGTAACTGAGAGGAGAAGATGTTTTCATGGAGGAAGGAGATCTACTTGTACTGAGGGTGACAATCGGTGTAAGTTTTGCTTTTCTTCCATTGTTAATTAAATCGAATCAAGGTTCATTTTCATTCTTTTATTATTTTTGTTCTTTTATTCTTGTGTTATTGTATTGTTTCTCTCTAATGTCTTGCAAACCATGAGATCTGATCGCTTCGAAACTGCCTAGTCGAAGAAGTGCCCTTGATGGCCTATGGAGATGAACAAGCCATCGCTTGCTAGTCTTTTCTTTTTGTAGTGTAGATCGCGAAGGTGGACGATCCTATACGCCATTCTTGTACGCCTTCAAAGACAAAGTAAGTTGTAGCAAAAGGTTCAAAGGTAAGTAAGACTGAAGAGGTAGGTATGTATTTTTCTAGTTTATAATCTTCTGCTTTTCTTCTATTTCTTTAAATTAGATGACAAACTCCACTTCTTTCCAATTTATTTCTCCCACTTCATTGTAAATACCATTGTAAATAATAAAAATAAATAAAAAAGAGATAACTTGCTTAACGCTTACATCGCAGTTCCCTCCCTGAGGATCACGACCCGCATAGCCACTGCTACCGCGGATTAGAATTGAGCACCTTGCACATCTTGTTCTAAATCTAAAATTCTTTATGACCTAGACGACTCCTAACTGGTTAGACTGTCCACGGGAGGTAGGGTGCAGACTTTGACCACAAGTTAATCAGCCAGGTCAGGGTAAGAGTGGTGGGAGGTTTTCCGTCAAAGACGTTCCTTAATTAAATAACCACCAATCTTCGGGCTTTCGGCCCTCAATCCCCTTCCTAGACACTGATTTGGCAGGAGTCAATTTCCAACACCATTCCCCCTTAGGATAATCTCCTAATTGAGTCTGAGATGTCCCTAGGGCTAACGTCTACTCATTTTTAGTTAGGCTTGGGTTAGTGAGTGCTTGGAATATGATTTTTGGGCTAAGGAAGGGTGATGAAATCCCCACCTTATCTTGTTAATGGGTTATGCCCTTAGAATAAATTTGTGCAAGTGTACAAAATATGTAAATAAGATTCACTCAAAGCATCAACCAAGAGATGAGTCCTATTCTACATGCAATGCGAACGTACCTTGCTCCAGCACTCTTCAACAGTAAAAATAAAGGAATTGAAAAGACATGTGCCTAATATGCAAACGTCTAATCAATTTTTATCTTTAACAACAAGTATTTTACTGTTGATTAATTAGCAGTAAGCAGGGTTATCACAGAACAAAGTTTAACAGAGCAGTAGACAGATATGCAATTTTCAGCAACCTGCAAAAAGATGGATCAGTAGGGAACTACTCAGGCCGCGGTTTCGCGGCAATTGCCGCGTTTTCACGGCTCTGAAGTAGGCTCTTGTGCTCTGCCTTCGAGGGCAGAGGCACAGAGTTGCTATATGTCCACTTATGCTGTCAGTTTCCCTGTTCTCCAAACCTGCAAACAGAAAGAATAAAAGAATTAGTTAATTAATTTTTTTTTATTTAGAGAAAAACTTACCGTCCCTCCCCGGCAATGGCACCAAATTTTGATTGAGTTTTTTCCTGCACACAAAATAAAGTATTTTAGATTTAGAACAAAATGTGCAAGTGCTCAATTCGAATCCGCGGTAGCAGTGGCTATGCGGGTCGTGATCCTCAGGGAGGGACTAGCGATAGAAGCGTTTGTAAGTTATCTCTAAAAATTATTTTCTTTAAGTTAACAAAAAGAATAGTTAAAGTTAAGTTAGGAAGAAGGCGGTAGATTATGAAGATGGAGGATTAGAGGTGGTATTTATAATGAGATGAGAAAGAAAGAATTGGGAGATGGTGATTTAATCTACAAAAATAAAAGAAAGAAAAGAAAAGAAATAAACACTAACCTTAGTTTGGTTGAAGAAAAACGTGAAATCCTAACACTTTCTACCTTGCTTTTGAGGCGTTGAACGCATAAACCATAGGATCGATCTCAGTCCCCTGTTCGCATTATATCATCAAGCTTGGGCAAGTAGAAGTGATACGTACCTTGAGGAGGAGAACATCACCATGAAATATCGTTGGCACCCAACAAGATTCGTTATACTTGTGCTTTGGAAATCACTTGCATGCTCATCATAAACAACAGAGATAAAAATAGAAAAGAGAAGAAACAAAAAGGAAAATAAAGCAATGACATAAAAAGAAAAGTTACCTTTATTACTTGATACAATGGAAGAGAAGAGAAGAATACATCGGTGTCACTCTCAACATAGCCCTCTCCCTCACTTACATAAAAATTAAAAAAGAAAGAAACCTAAACTACAAGAAGAAGAAAGCCTAAAACCCTAGATTTGGCCCTCTGGCTTTGGACGCTTTTCTCGGTTGCACTACAGGGGGTATTTATAGGAACAGAAGGAGGTAGAGTCCAAATACAACTCTCCCACGAAAGCTGATCCCCAGACTCGTCCAGATTGCCGCGGAAACGCGGCTTGGGCCGCGTTTTCGCGGCCAAAGTATGGCGGCTGGCCACGCGCTTTGGCGCGTGGCCTCCCCTGGTCCGTCCATCTGGGCTTTTTCTTCTGGAAGTTGCATCCTGACTCTTAATCTTTTGATTTGGATATAACTTGGGAAGCAAGTTACCTAGATCCCAAATCTTTTATCCACGAATTTGTGATCTTAAATTCTCCTTCTTTGGCTTTTATCCTCATCCTGCAAGTGTTTAGGGTTGAATAGAAGTCTATCTTCCCTCTTCTTTGTATTTGCAGCTTTGGCCCTTGTGTATTTGCAATTTTGGCAATTAATATTTGCAACTTTTACATTGGGCTTTAAACTTGGGCTTTTGGGCTTCTTTTAGGCTTTATTTATTATTAAATAGAACTCAAGGCCTGCACACAATAAATCATAAAATATTAGTAAATGTGCAGAATTATATGAATAAATATGAAAATGTGATGGTAAATGTCATGATAAAAATGCACTTTTCACTACCAATCAGGGGGCATTACATAGGCCGAAAGGCATTCGACGATAGACAAATATCCCAAATGGGCACGTGAACGTTGTCTTTTCTTGGTCCTCCGGGGCTATTGGGATTTGGTTATACCCTGAGTAACCGTCCAAGAAACAGTAATACTCATGGCCGGCTAATCGTTCCAGCATTTGGTCGATAAATGGGAGGGGAAAATGATCTTACCTAGTGGCGGCGTTCAACTTGCGATAGTCTATGCATACTCGAACTTTGGTAGGCAATCGTGTTTGCACTAACTCATGCTTGTCGTTTTCTACCACAGTAAAACTGGACTTCTTAGGGACCACATGCATTGGGCTAACCCATTCGCTATCGAAAATGGGATAAATGATCCCATTATCTAACAGTTTC
The DNA here is from genome assembly GCA_038442645.1 of Agave tequilana. Taxonomy (NCBI): domain Eukaryota; kingdom Viridiplantae; phylum Streptophyta; class Magnoliopsida; order Asparagales; family Asparagaceae; genus Agave; species Agave tequilana. The sequence goes on from JAVJIF010022561.1 coordinate 22,881, forward strand.
ACTATTTCAGCTTGTACAGCCTCCTGCATGAGCGGGTTTAGCCTACGTTGTGGATACCTTTTCGGTTTAACCCCTTCCTCTAGATGGATTCTATGCTGGACTATCTTAGGGCTCAGTCCCTTGATATCTGCCATGGTCCAACCAATGGCTTCCCTATGTCTCCTAAGGGTTGCCAGTAGGTCTTCCTCTTGCCTATTAGTCAAATTTGAGACAACTATGACTGGTAATGTCTCTTGTTCACCAAGGTAGGCGTACTTAAGATGTTTAGGCAGGTCTTTAACTCCAAAGAAGGAGGTGGCTCAATGGGTGGAGGGGTTAAGCTTGAATTTTCCATCTCTATAGAACTTGGATTTGCTGCCCATTCAATCTCATCAAGGGTGAGATCACTTGATTCTAACTCTTCCTCTTCCTTTGACTCTAGTGTGATCTCCTCATTGTGCTCACTAGTCATGTTTTCAATAAAGTTAACCTCGAAGGGTTGGTCGTTCATGTCGTAGAGATGTTTACCTAAGTTGAAAATATTGACTTCCTTGGTCATATCCCCAAAAGTCAATCTCATGGATCCGTTTCTACAATTTATGATTGCATTCGCGGTTGCTAGGAACGGGCGACCTAAGATGACGGGAGTTTGGGACCTAGGATTAGACACAGGTTGTGTCTCTAAAATAATGAAATCGACTGGGTAAATGAATTCTCCCACCCGTATGAGGATATCATTGATCTCTCCCTTAGGAACTTTGATTGAGTGATCAGCCAATAGAATTGTAACTTGGGTTGGGTTGAGTTCACCTAATCCAAGTTGTTGATATACGGAGAAAGGAAGCAAATTAATGCAAGCTCCTAAATCGAGGAGTGCTCGATTAATTTCAGCTCGACCTATTGTGCAAGAAATGGTGGGGCAACCAGGGTCCTTGTACTTGACTGGGATCTGGTTGGACAATAGCTCACTAATGTTAGTGGCTAGAAAAACCTTCTTAGGCACATTTGTCTTTCTTTTCTTGGTGCACATGTCCTTAAAGAATTTGGCATAACTAGGGACCTGTTGGATTGCATCAAGAAGTGGGATGTTGAGCCTAACCTGATTGAACACCTTCAGTAGTTTCTCCATATGTGCATTGTTGTTGCTTTTAAGCCTATTTGGAAATGGGGCTATAGGTTGGTGCACCTGTCCTGCTGATTTTTCAACTTCAGTTTCTTTGGGGCTGTGTGGAGATTGAGTGGAGCTAGATGGAATGGACGACTGAGATGGGTCCTGTGGCATGGATACATGATTATCAACTTGTTTCCCTGATCTTAGTGTATGAACCAAGTTACACTGGTTTGGGTCTTGAGCCTCATTGGCTATCCTAGGATTCCTAGGATTTGGCAATGGTTGACTTAGTAGAGTTCCCCTTTGTCTTTCTTGTTGATTCAATTGGATCTCTATCCTAGTTAAGACTTGAGCCAGCGTGTCGTGGCTTTTAACTAGAGTGTCCACCTTTCTTTCCATGTTTGAGAGTCTTGTCTCCATTTGTGAATTTTGGAAAGTGTATGGAGGATTTTGACTAGGGAAATTTTTTTGATAAGGTGGACTTTGGAAATTGTTGGAGAATTTAGGCCTTGTTTGATCATTGTTGCTTGGGCCCCATGAAAAATTTGGATGATTTCTCCAACCGGGATTGTAGGTGGGCGAATATGGATTGTTGGCGGGCCTTATGAAGGCCGCACTCATATGCTCGGGCAAGGTTTGATGCGCGATAAAGACGGGACATTCCTCGAACACATGGTTCATGTCTTGACAATAAGTGCAGCCCGCTGAAGGTGTTGGGCTGACTTGATTCACAGAGACTGTTTCTTTCGTTTCAAGAGCTTCTAGTCTTCGCATAACAGCAACTAACTTAGCGTCGGTGGCTATGTTGGCCTCAATAGAATGGATACCTCCTTTAGAAGAAGTAGGGTCATTAGTCCTAAATTTTTCCGGAGTTGGTTCCCATTGGATGGTATTATCCGCTAATTCTTCATATAATAACCATCCTTCATTTTCCTTCTTTTTCAAAAATCCTCCTTGGCACATGGATTCTAATAGCGTTTTAGTTTGATATTCTAATCCATCATATAGAACTTGGCAAAGTCACCATTTCTCTATCCCATGGTGAGGGCATTGGGCAAGGAGGTCCTTAAAACGTTCGAAGTATTTCCAAAAAGGTTCATTGGCTGTTTGCTTAAACTGTAAGATGCTCTTCCTAATTAGTGCAGTCTTGTGGATGGGATAAAATTTCTTTAGGAAGGCTTTGACAAAATTATCCCACGAGGATATTGAACCGGCCTCTAGACTGTAGAGCCATTTCTTTGCTAAGTCTTTCAAAGCGAATGGGACAAACCTTAATTTTATGGCATCTTCTCCTAGGCTGGGTATCTTCATCATGAGACATACTTCTTCAAATTCCCTTATGAAAAAGTATGCATCCTCGGTTTCAAGTCCATGAAATTTGGGAAGAGTGTTGATGTATTGTGGCTTGAGCTCAAATTGGTCAACACCTTCATCGGATAACTGAATGCAAGAAGGAAGAGAGGTCCTAATAGGATAGAATCTATCTTGTAGTGAAGGTGTTTGTGCCATGTGTGAGTAGGGCTTTTGCTCGGGTGGTGAACTGGTTCTAATTAGTCTATATGTAAATGGGTCTCTCGACCAAGCTGACATGCACAATTAGCAAACAAGTTCACCCAATCAATCAATGAAAAAGAGAAAAAAATCAAAAATCCTAATCTAGGATAAGCCTTGACCTAGACGACTCCTAACTTTAGACTGTCCTTAGGAGGTATATTGCCGACCTTAACCACAAGTTAATCGGCCAGGCAGGTGGCAAGACCGGTGGGAGGTTTTCCGTCAAAGACGTTCCTTAATTAAATAACCACCGATCTTCAGGCTTTCGGCCCTCAATCTCCTGCCTAGACACCGATTTGGCAAGAGTTAATTTCGAACAACTTTCCCTTTCAGCCAATCTCCTAGTGAGTCCGAGTTAACCTAGGGCCAACGTCTAGTCAATTTTTACTTAATGTTAGGGTTGTGAGTGTGACGGAGATAATTTGTGGGCCAAAGAAGGTGATGAAATCCCCACCTTATCTTGTTAATGGGTTTTGCCCTTAATTTTTTTTGTGTACGTGTAAAGCAATAGATAAGTAATCACTCAAAAAGCAGTAAATCAGCCAAGAGTGTTTCCTAATCTATATGCAATGCAAACGTACCTTGTCGCCAGCACTCTTCAACAGAATAAAAAAAAATTAAATAGACACGTGCCTAAGATGCAAGAGTCTAATTTTTTTTATTTTTCAACAAATGGGTTACAGTTAATTAATTAGCAGTGTGCAGGTTTATCACAGAGAAAATTTTAACAGAGCAGTAAATCAGATTTGCAAGTTACAGCAACCTGTAGAAAACAGGGTGAGTAGTTCACTACTCAGGCCGCGAAAATGCGGCTCTGTAGTAGGCCTTGTTGCTCTGCCTTCGAGGGTTGCTATATGTCCTTTCTGCTGTTAGTTTTCCTGTTCTCCGAACCTGCAAACAGAAAGAATAAACGAATTAGTTTTGAGAATATCGTGCCGTTCCTTCCCCGGCAACGGCGCCAAAATTTTGATTGAAAATGAGAAATTGTAATAAAGAAAAAGTTAGAAATTAGAATTCTCAGTCTCAATGCTATCTGCTGCAGCAAGGGCCAAAGCGGGTCGATCCACAGGGAAGGATGCGATGCAAGCTTTTTGGACGATTTCTCTGTATCCTTAGAACAAAACAAAAGGGAGATTAGATTTGAAATATATGATTGGAGATATGTAGTTTTACTGATCTTCTATCACAACCCATAGTGCAAGTCTTGGATATTGAATGTCATCTTGAAATACATAAAATCTATTCTAGGTTTATTAGAAAAGATTCAAGCAAGAAAAAATGATCTTAGAATCTAACTAGTTTGTACTACTAAAAATTCAACAAATATTCATCCTAACTTCTAAGTACAGCATAATAAAAGTGTTACCTTAAGGTTATGTTGTCAAAGTACTTAAGTATGAAGTTGTGAAGAATTGTTTAGAGCTGTAACCTAGATTAGAAAGACTAATCATCAATTTAATCTTCAAGCAATCTGTCTTAAACCTAGGGTTTCTAAAAATTATTATCAATCCATTCAATTCCTAAACTGCTCTAGGGTTGTTTAAGAGATCAGCAAACCACACTTTAGAATTAGTTAATCATCTTTTTTTTATATTTTCAATTTTTTTTTATTTTGTTTAATATGAAGAATTGCGAAAGAAAGAAGAATCAAAACAAATAGAAAGATCACAGAGTAAAATGAAATTAAATGACAAGAATTTAAATGGCAAAAAGATAACCTTTATTCGAAATCTCTTCCAAATACAATGCTCCTTCTTCTCCACAATATGCTAAAAGCGAAATGAAGATTACAAAAATTTAAAAAGAAAAACTAAAGAAACCCTAATTTCCCGTCTCTGGATAGCCCTCTCTGTTGCTCTTCAGGGTATTTATAGGCGCTGGAGGAAGTAGAGTCCTGATAAAATTCAGCCACGAAATCTAGTATTCAGCCTCATCCACACTGCCGCGGAAACGCGGCTTTGGCCGCGTTTCTGCGGCCACAGTCTTATCCCTGGCCACGCGCTTTCGCGCGTGGCCTCCTCTGGTCCGTCCATCTGGGTCTATCCTTTTAGATCTGGCATCCTGGCTCTTTATTTTGAAAATTCGGGATAACTTGGGAAGCAAGTTACCCTAAATCCAAATCTCTTTAAAACGAATTTCATCTTTGCACTCTCCTCCTTTTATCTTTATCCTTGTCCTGCAAGTGTTTAGGGTTGAGTAGAAGTCTATCCCTTCCCTCTTCTTTTAGTAATTGCAACTTTTGCACTTGGTATTTGCAACTTTTACATTTGGGCTTGCACATGGGCTTTCTTGGGCTTCTGGGCTTCATTTAGGCTTTATTCTTTTTTTAAATAAATACTCAAGGCCTGCACACATTAAATAACAAAACTTTAGTAATTAGTGCATAATTAAAAGAATAAATAGGGAACATGACAGTAAATGTAGTGATAAATATGCAATTTTTACTACCTATCATATATTTCTTAGAAAACATAGCCTCTAGTCTAGTTTTATCAAATTCATATTTCTTCAAACTACTCCTAATAAATCAATTTTCTTCTTTAGCATGAAAATCTCAATTTCATCAATTTGTGAAAATTTACCTTTGCAAGAAATTTTATAGTCATCAAAATCCTTTTGAGTAGAAGTGAGAGTTGAAAATAATTCATATTTTTCTTTTGTGAGAATTAAAATTTTGTGGTTAAGTGATTCATTTTTCTTTTCATTTTTAAGTATTTCTTTTTGAGAAAATCATAGTTATGAGATAGTTCTTCAAAAGCTTCTCCTACTTCATCTATAGATAGTTCACAATCAGTGGATGTATCGGGAGTTACCTTACTTGTACTTTCATTTGCCATGAAGCACATGTTGGTTGTGTCGACTTCCTCATCGGATTCACTCTCCGAATCCCAAGTAGCCTTTAAAGCTTTCTTTTGTATGGCTTCTTGAAGGTGGAGGGTTTGCCTTTTTTTTCGGACATTCCGCAACAATGTGACCCGGCTTCCAGCAATTGAAGCAAATGATTTTCCTCTCTTCTTTACCTTGCCATCTCCTTCTATTTTGAAACTTTGCCTTGTTGTACATTCTCTGAACATTCTTCACAAGAAGAGTCATCATCCTCTTCCTCATCGTCTTCGTCAGAGTAGGTGGAAGAGCTCTTGAAGGCGATTGCTTTCTTCTTGGGAGGAGCCATCTCTTCTCTTGCTTTTATTTCCATCTCATGGGTCTTAAGATTCCTAATGAGACCGATGAGCTCCATTTCTTCCTTGTCATTGAGCTCCTTCAAAGTTGTGGCTTTGACTTCCCAAGATGGAGGGAGTGCATGGATGATCTTCCTCACTTTTTGGTCGTTGTCAATGCCGTCACCTAAAGAAGAAAGACCATTAGTAATCTTTGTAAATTTTGTAAGCATATCATCTAAGTTTTCATATTGGGAACGAAGAAGGTCAGTTTTGGCCCTCTTAACTTGTGAAGTTCCCTCATGAGTGACAAGTAAGTGAGTTCAAATCTCATATGCAGATTTGCAATGAATGACTGTAGAAATATCATCATCATTAAGAGTTTGAAGCAAGACATAGTGTGCCCTAGCATTAGTGTCAAACTCTTTCGTGGCAATTTCGGACCATGTGTCCTCATCACCAAGGAGTGCACTAAATGGTTTAGTCACCGCCTTTGCAACCCGGCTCCCTAAGGATTGCAAAAACACGGTCATCTTAACCTTCCATATGGGAAAGTTAAGGCCATCAAACTTGGGTGGGGTCTTAATTCCTTCGGCCATTTTTACTAAGTGTATGAGGATGAAATATGAATAGAGTGATTAGCAATATAGGATCTCTCTAAGGTTGTTAAGTCAAGGGCCTAGAGACCAAAGCTCTGATACTAATTGAAAAACACCTAGAAGGGGGTGAATAGGTGTTAATGCTAATCTAGTGATCTTTTTAAACAAGTAAGTATGAATGATGCAAACGGTCACTCAAAGTAAGAAATTGAAGTCGAATTTCCCGTGAAGGGCTCTAGAACTTCTCCTCTTTAATTCCTCTAGATTATGAGTTAAGGCGCGTAATTGCTTTCTTGTTGAGATGAGTAAAGATGAAAAAATGCAAGTCAATGAAATGATCGAAATGGTGAAGAGCAAACTAACAATATCACAAGTAAGGAATGTAAAGCAATGAAAAGCAATAGGAAACCAATAAACACAAGAAATTTGTTACGAGGTTCGAGCCACTGCTCTACGTCCCCGCCTCCACCACCGTGAAGGATTTTCACTAAATCCATAAAGAAAATTTTCACACCGGAACCTTTACACCCAAGGGGATTACAATTGGTCTACACAAGACCAGAGTACCCAACTCCCACCAATCCAATCTCTACACAAGAGGGATCACAACACAAGAAAAGACAAGTCACTTGGTGATCAAAAAGACCACAAACTCTCTCTTACAACTTCTTATAGAGTGAGATGATTTTTTGCTCAAGAAGTGAAGTGAGAAAATTTCAGTTGTAAAGAAGTAAAATGAGCTTGGAAAATAACTAAAAACTTTAACCAAGAAAGCACTTTAGAGAATGAAAACTTGAAAACTTTTCTTTTCTTTTGAAACTTAAAAACAATGGGGATTTTTCTTGTGTTTACAAGGGACCAATGACATCTATTTATAGGGATTTGATAAGAGCATTTCATCATTTAATCTAGGTCAATAGGTCAGATTGTAGCCACAAGAAAATCAGAGATAGCTGAAAGAAACGTCAAAATCAAACCAGAAAACAGATTCCAAGAAACTAGCCATTGGGGCTGCTGGCGGCTGTCGGACGACCGGTCCTGTCAACCGGCAATCTATATGGGAAAAGAGCCGTTGGACTAAGTCAACCGGTCGGTTAATCGTAATTTAAACAAAAGGAATTGTTTGATCTGTCAGTCGACTGGCCCGGTCGACTCACAAAACTCGAGAACAAGGGTCAGTCAGTTAGTCGACCGACCCGGTCGACCGGCAGACGTGCACAAACGTGCACGCCAAAGCCACAAGGCCCGGTCGACCGGCCCGGTCAACCGATCTGGCCTGAAATAGATCCGGTCGACCGCTCAGTTGACCGTTAGGCCTGAAACAGATTTATTTTGGAAATATTTTTAACTTTGAAGAATTTTTAAAATATTTTTAACTGATTTGATGTTTAAGTAGCATGCTATATGGGATGAGATACATGATTTAAACTGAATATAAAAATATGAAATATTTTGAAACATGTATATCAATCAAGATATGCACCTAATCCAACTTACCAAAACAAAACCTGATTTTTTGAAAAGTGAAAAAAATGTGTGTGTGTGTGTTTTCTTGAGCCAACTTATCATAACCTTACTCTTTAACATACTAGTTCTTACAACGGTTCTAAGTGATTACAAGATCTTCAATTTTGGACTTCTCCATATGCATTGTTGAATAGCTTGAATCCTTGATCCCGAATTCAGTCAACTTGAGTTAAAAATACCTTCTTTTAGGGAAGAACACATCTTGAATCCTTACAACCCTGAAACATACTTAAACACTAAAATATGATTAGTACAAATAACTATATATGTTTTATAATCATCAAAACTCTAAAACTGGGTGATTGTAACCTTGGGCCAACAGCTATATCATACAAGAAATATCAAACACAAATAAAGAAAAACAAATAAATAAGAAAACAAATAAAAGGAAAATCTAACCTAAGTTAGGGTAGATCTTGGACCTAGATGACTCCTAACTAGTTAGACTGTCCACGTGGGGTATATTGTCGAATCTGATCACAAGTTAATCGGCCAGGTAGGGGTAAGATCGGTAGGAGGTATCTATGCCTAAGCAACGAACCTAATTATGCCAAACCACCAACCTTCGGGGTTTCGTCCCTCAAACCCTAACCTTAGACACTGATTTGGCAAGAGTCAAGTTCAAATCAACTTCCCCTTTAGGTTAATCTCCTATATGAGTCCAAGATGTCCCTTGGGCCAACGTCTACTCAGTTTTAATTAGGCTAGTTAGTGAGTGAGGAGATGGTTTGTAGGCTAAGGGAGGGTAATGACTTCCCTTCCTTATCTTGTTTATAAGACGAGCCACTTAAATCAATTTAGTGCAATGTGTGCAAGATATAGAAAAGTAATATTCACAAGCAAATATCACCCAATGATGTTTCCTAAACTATATACTATGCATACGTACCTTTTGCTCTAGCACTCTTCAACAGTAATGTAAAATATAAATGAATTAGACACGTGCCTAAATGCAAAGTCTAAACCATTTTTAGCATTTAACAAATATCATTTTACTGTTGAGGTTAGAAAGTTTATAAAGTGAGACAAATAAGAAAATATATAGCTACAGAAATTCAGCTTTGTAATTCAGCCAACCTGCAGAAATACAGGTTAATAGTTCACCCAGTTTGCCACTGGAATGTAGCAAATCTGAGGGCTACTGGGCTCTGCTTTCTAGATCAGAGTCCAGGGCCACTTATATTCCACTGCAGCAAAAATTTCCTTACTGTTAAACCTGTACACTAAGAACAAAGAAGAAAGTTAACCAAAAATGTAAATCTAAAAAGAGAATAACTTACCGTCCCTCCTCGGCAACGGCGTCAAAATTTGATCGTGTTTTTACCTGCACACAAAAATACAGAATTTCAAAACTTTAAAATAAAGAGTGCAAGTACTCAATACTACCGCAATAGCAAGTGGCTATGCGGGTCATGATTCACAAGGAGGGACTAGCGATGGAAGCTTTTTTAGCAAATTCTCTTTTAAGTTACATTCAATGGTTAAAGATCTTCTTTTAGTTCTTTAAAAGAAAAGGAAAAATAAGTTAGAGTTAAGTTAAAAAGAAAGTGGTAGATTGAGAAGGTGGAGAAAATAGAAAATGATATATACAAAGAAATTGAAACGAGTGATAAAATAGTTGGAAGATTGTCGTGTTGGTGATCTAAACAAAAAGTTAAAAGAAAAAAAAAGCTAAAAGAAATACTTACCTTTGCATGTTTTATCTTACTTTGGAGGCGATCAATGCATAACCCATAAGATAGAGTTCAGTCCCCATTCACATTACATCATCAAGATGAACAAGAATGAAATGATACGAAATCTTGAGAAGGAGAACATCATCATGAAATATCGTTGGCACTCACACAAACATGGCTATATTGATGCGTCGAGGTTCACTTGGACATTCATCAAAACCAAAAGAGGAAAAGTAGAAATAGAAGAAGAACAAATAAACAAGAAAAACATAAAGATGTTACCTTTGATTACTTGTAGAAATGATGAAAGAAAGGAGGAGGTTACATCGGTGTCACTCTATACATAAGTCTCTCTCTCTCTCTCTCTCTTATTTACATGAATCTCATCTAACCTATGCTTTCAAAGAAAATAAAAATTACATAAAATGAAAATAAAAATTTACACTAAAAAGAATGAAAAACTGGCTTAAAATCTATCTCTGCATGGTTGCTTCTCTCTAGTCTCTGAAAAATCCAACGGCGAGAAGCGTACGAAGATAAGGGAGCAAGCGCTCCCCCAACAGAATCCAACAAGCCGCGAAAACGCGGCTTTAGCCGCGGGGGGGTGGAGCTCCTGTTTTTGTGATATGATGTTATCTCCTTCTGGATTTGCAGTTCTGGATCCTAGATTTGACAAAACTGAATCACCTAGGGGGGGTGAATAGGTGATAATGCTAATCAATGCACAAATTTAAAATGAGATGATGCAACGATCACTCAATTCAATTCAATAAGACTTATGAGCTCTATCTCGTCTTTGTCATTCAATTCCTTCAAGGTGGTAGCTTTGATTTCCCATGATGAAGGGAGAGCACGAATCACCTTACGCACCTTTTGGTCGTTGCTTATTTCATCACCTAGAGAAGCAAGAGCATTTGTGATCTTAGTAAACTTAGTAATCATATCATCAATATATTCATTTTCTTGCATTTTAAAATTTTCATATTGAGAACGCAAGAAATATATTTTATCTCTATTGACTTGTGATGTTCCCTCATGAGTGACCAATAAGTGTTGCCAAGTCTCATAGGCAGATTTGTAATGGATAACCCGTGCTAAGTCATCCTCATTCAAAACTAAAAGTAGGAAATTTTGAGCCTTTGAATTAGCATCAAATTCCTTTGAGGTAAGTTCAGACCAAGTTTCCTCCTCACCTTCGGGTTTACTAAAAGGCTTGGTCAAAGACTTAGCAACTAGACTACCTAGAGATTGTAGAAAAATGTTCATCCTAACTTTCCATATGGGAAAGTTGAGTCCATCAAATTTGGGAGGGGTCTTAATGTTATCGGCCATCTTTACTAGTACATGAATGAAGATATGAAATCAGTGATTAGCAAATTATAGGATCTCTCTAAGGATGTGAAGCCAAAAACTATAGTCCTAGCTCTAATAGCAATTGAAATCACCTAGAGGGGGGTGAATAGGTGATAATGCTAATCAATGTACAAATTTAAAATGAGATGATGCAATGATTACTCAAAGCAATATTAGAAGCCGAATACCCCGTGAAGGGCTCTGAACTCCTTCCTCGTGATTCCTCTAACTAAGAGTTTGAGGTGCGCAATGCAATCTTGTTGTGAGAGTATTGATCGACAATATAAGAATGAATGGAAAGCAAGTAAATAACACAAGTAAACAAATCGCAAGCACAGAGATTTGTTTCGAGGTTTGAGCACCCAGCTCTACATCCCCGCCTTCACCCAGAAGGATTTTCGATCCACTAGAACTTTCACAAAGGATTACAACCACTAGGGAGTACCCAACTCCCCAATCACACTCCTCTAGTCCAGAGGTAGTGGAGCCACAAATACAATAATCACTTGGTGATCAAATGACCACAAACTCTCTTTTGAAAAACTTTTCTTTACAAAACCCTAGAGAGTAATGTATAGGATTGAAGCTTAAGGTTTGTAAGTGAAAAATAAAACTAAGTAGAAGAGAGTTTTGATCCAAAAATTTCAGAGAAAAATCAGAGATTAGAGCACAAAAACTAAAAGCAAAAACTTCTTTCAAAAAGACTCAAGCTTGGATTTCTTTTGCAAATGTTGTTGTGATTCGCCTCAACCTCATCCACCCCTATTTATAGGATATAGGTAGGGACTAAAGGGTAAACAATAATTTTGATTAATCAGGAAAGATAAGACCCAAAACTAGCCATAAATCTCGTTTGGAGAATAAAACCACGTTTTAAAACAAGTTTAAAAAACTAGCCGTTTGGCTGTTAATACACTCACGGTCGACCGGCCCGGTCGACCGATTTTCAAAATTATATGACCGTTGGCAGCCCCCGGTCGACCGCCCGGTCGACCGTCCCAAATAGAGACTTGGGTGCAATTAGTCGGTCGAAGCTCGGTCGACCGATATGGGGTCCGGTCAGCTGCCCGGTCGACCGAATAACGTGCACACATGCACGCACCCAACGGTCAGAACTGCGGTCGGCCGCTCGGTCGACCGTTCTGACCTGAAACAGAGCCGGTCGACCGTCCGGTCGACCGCAATAGGTCAAAACAGATTACTTTTAGGAATTTGAACACAGGTTTTTTAAAAAAATATTTGTCAAGACTTAGTAGACTACAATAAATAGGGTTTGCAAATACTGAAATAGGCATATTAAAATATTATATACAAGAGAAAAAAATAATCTTTTGAAAATCATGTGCAATTTTGTGTGTGTGGGGGATTTGAGCTTCAACACTATATACTATCCTTTAACAAACTAAAATAAAAACTATAAAGAAAGAAGTCACTGAACCACATTGTCGAGTTAGAGCCTCCTCTCCTATAAAAGAGTTCTCTTGCGCCATTAACCTATCAACATGCTTTTAGCGCCATTAACCTTGCAATATGCTTAAAACCATCAAGACTTGTACAAACCTGAAATTCATTCTAAAACAAATTATTAGTACAAAATATCTTCTATATGTTTTGTTATCATCAAAACTTAAACAAATAGAAAGTGTAACCTTTTGGGCCAACAGAAACGACCTTTGATCTTTGGCTTTAACCAATTGATTTGTAGAGATTTGTTTTAACTAGTTTTTAACTGATCTGATTTGTCCTGATTTTTTGATTTCGAATTAATTCTGAATTAAATCAAAATTTTGATGGGCTTTTGGGCTTGTTTCTCTTTCCTTTCCTTTAGCAATGGGCCTGCATATAAATTATACAATAATTAGGATTAAAATCAGAGTTTATTATATAATAAGTATGAGAATGTGATAATGAATATGCGATATATGCGACCGATCACACCCCCACACTTATCTTTTGCTCGTCCTCGAGCAAAACAACAAAATTAAACCAAAATTATTAGACCACTTTCGCAGGTCACGCGATTGCACTGAGCATGTGCAACAAGCAGTTAAACCTTTAGGTTTTCTCTAGCGGACGAGTTTTGTCTCGTGAGGGTTTTCAATGGATTGCACCTACAAAATCCATAAAGAAAGAGAAAAATATTAGTATTTTGAAAACACATTTTGAAAGAGAAAAATATATGAAATATTATTGTAAGATTTAAGTAATATATAAGTTATTGAAAAACTGAATTTTTTATTCCTAAACTTAGTCTCTATTCAAGAATTTGTTATAATCAAAGTAAAGAGTCAAATTGTACTTCTCATCTAATCTATTATTTTACCTTAAGTCATATACACCTTCGTGACCGTGAAATTTTGACTAAGGGTTCTTTAACTCTAACTCTTATGCCTTATTTATTTATTTATTTATTTTGGTGGTAATATTCCTAAGTTTTATTAGGCTTTCTAATCTGCCCATGTTACGAGCCTTTAATCGGTGACTCTCAAACCAAACGGTCTTAGGGTACCAGGTGAGAAGATACCCCTAGGACTTAAGGACTCGAGCAAACAAGGCCACAAAACTAAGGATTTTGTTATATGAACTGCCTTTAGGCGTGAATACTTACAGTTTATAAGGCACAAATACCCAGCTTAATCAGGGAATTGATATATATATATATATATATATATATATATATATATATATATATATATATATATATATATATATATATATATATATATATTTATATATATATTCCCTTTTTTTAAAATAAGACATAAGAATCTTTGTTTTTTGAACCATAAGTGTGTAAGTGTATAAAGCATGCATATATTATCAAGGTGAAGATCAAGACTAAATTACTTTCACAAATTTTCTTCCTAACCATAGAAATCAAACAAATAATCTTATTTTGACCAAGGATAAGAAATCCTAATTATGATTCTTTTATTCCTTAAAATTGACTTAATTTCTTACAAAAAGTATGTCAAAATATTGTTTCTATTTTCAAATTTTTTTTAAAAGTAAAGAAAATGTTAATAATTTTTTTAATAATAATAAGAAAACCTAAGTTATGTTAGAACCCTCCCCCATACCTATCTCATGGATTTTCCTTAATGTATGAATTAATGCATCGATGCATGAAAAAGAAGAAAGGGAAGGAAAATATTATCTTACGGTGGTGGTTCCGGTGGTTGCTTGATTTGTCCATGAAATAAGGCCCAATCTAATTTGCGTGGAGTTCGGAAAACCCACCAGAAACCTCTTTAATATAACCCACTAAAATAATGTATATATGAATGATTTTTATTAAGAATTTTACCGCATCTAATTTTCAAATTTTCAAACTAATTTCTGAGTCATTATTATCAACACTTCTACCCCAAATTTATGTATGAAAAGATGGAATGATTGATCTGGAATAAGGAAGGACATGAACTACAATCGACTCTGAAAAATGACTGAAGTCATGTAAAGGTTCAGGAGTCAAAAAATTTTCAGGAAATGGGTCCAAATTAAGAAGTTGAAAGTAAAGTCCACATTCATTTCCCCATAATAGAATGTGATTTTCTAAGATTGGTAATTCAAGTTCAAGAATGACAGGTATAGGAATCAAAACTGGCTCTAAAATATTACTCAAATCAGGTAGCAAAATAGGTGTCAATATTGATTCAGAAATTTGAACTGGATCACAAATTTGAGACTCAAGGTCACATTCGTCATTGAGTTCAATTTCGTAAAAATGAGAACTTGCAAATTTGTCAACAGGACTTTCAAAAGTATGAAATTGATCAATTTCAATATGATGATCATAAATGATTGGTTATTCAATTTCCCGATGGACAGGTACAGGATCCAATGTGGATTCTGAAGAAGGATTGAAATCAGGTGAAGACACTGGAGTTATTATCAGGAAGTAAAATTGAATTACCAAGTTGAGGGTCAGGATCATATTCATCCTCAAGTTCAATTTAAGGAAAGGGATAACTTGCAAAAATGTCAATGTGATTTTCAAAATTTGTAGTTTCGGCAAGTTCAAATGGGTGTACTGAAATGGAATCGTGTTTTCCAAAACAGCATGATTCTTTAGCTCTAACAAAATGGTTAGCGACATCAGGAATGGTCAAAGGGTTAGAATGAGAGTTTTGACCATTAAGTCTATGTCATGATTATGAGTGTTTGAGTCTGAGTCATGGCTTCAAGCAGCTTTTCACAGTTGATTGGTTCATCGTTTTGTTGCGATTGGACTTGAAAAGATGAAGTTTTATTTGAAATTTGTGGTGATATCGTGAGTCCATCAGATTTTGTAATTATTGCTCGGACTCATGCATACTCATTTCCAAGATTGATGGTTTTCTATTTTGAACTGGTGGAACTGAGTATGAATATTGGAGATATTGTGAAATTGGGGAGGCCTGAAATTTTCGTTCGGCCTCCTGCATAGCTTCTATACTTTTTTCTAACTCAGATTTTTCTTCAATGTATTGGTCTAGAAAAGGAGTATAGAAAGCAAAACCGGAGAATGAATATTGTGAAAATTGTGGATAAGGTGGATAAGGAGGACAAGTTGGTTGAAAATATGACTCGGGGGTGGTGAATTCCCATTGACTCTGTGAAGAGTTAGAATTAATTTGGTAATTATGGTCATAAGATTAGGGGCATGGATTGTATTGGTTTGGATAAGACCAATCTGGCACACTAGGTTGGTTAAAGTTATGATATGTTGGGTTGGTAATATCTGAAAAAGAGATCGGGGTGTAACATAGATTACCATTAAAATTGAAAAAAATATTGTTATAAGCATATCACACAAGAAATGTCAAACACAAACAAAGAAAAATAAACAAATAAGCAAACAAATAAAAAGAAAAACATAACCTAAGTTAGGGTAGATCTTAGACCTAGACGACTCCTAACTGGTTAGACTTCCACGGGGGTATATTGCCGAATCTGACCACAAGTTAATCGGCCAAGTAGGGGCAAGATCGGTGAGAGGTATCCATTGCTAAGCAACGGGCCTAATTATGCCAAACCACTAACCTTCAGGGTTTCGCCCCTTAATCCCCAACCTTGACACCGATTTGATAAGAGTCAAATTCAAATCAACTTCCCCCTTAGGTCAGTCTCCTATATGAGTCTGAGATGTCCCTAGGGCCAACGTCTACTCAGTTTTAGTTAGGCTAGTTATTGAGTGAGGAGATGGCTTGTGGGCTAATGGAGGATAATGACTTCCCCACGTTATCTTGTTTATAGGACAAGCCCCTTAAATCAATTTAGTGCAATGTTTGCAAGATGTAGAAAAGTAACATTCACAAGCAAATATCACACAAGAATGTTTCCTAAACTATATGCTATGCACACGTACCTTTGGCTCTAACACTCTTCAACAGTAATGTAAAATGTAAATAAATTAGACACGCGCCTGTTTTCCATTGACAAAAAACTTACAAAAAGGGTAGAGGAGCGAAATTACAAGTAATAAAAGGAAGAATTATAAGTAGATCTTCTCTAAGATTTCTGGAGAAATGTGCTGGTAGGGATCTGATCAGTGCGCGATCACTTTATCCCTTTGATGATGCAATCGATCAGATGATCGAACTGCCTCCTAATAAGACTCCCTTCTCGCTTGGTTTGGGGAATCGGAGCACTGAAGATCAGTATAGCCCTTTTTCTAGCAATTCTGCTCTTTCTTTTAGCCAATCTCCTCTCTGTCTCTCTGTCTCCCTCTTTGTGTTCAGTAAGGGACTATTTATAGTCAAAAGTGGGGTGTAACCGCCCCCTTGAATTCAGCAAAGCTGAATCAGTCATTAGCTTCACGCGAAGTTCACAAATGGCCTTGTCGCGAAGCTCTTTGTGAGCTTATGGCGAAGCTGGAGGGTCCGTACGAACGCCCTCTTGCCGTTTATGGCTTAACTGTCTCCACTTAATGTGGGATGAAGTGGGCGGGCGTAACCGCCCACTTAAAATGGAGTTAATCCCACTAAATTAGTGGGGTTCACCCATTAATCCCTCGTGGGATTTTGAAATGGTCAATTTGATGACCTGGCAAAGCTCATTGCGGAGCTGGATCATGCGAAGCGAGATCACGCGATGCTAAGACTTAGCTCAAAGCTTCAGGCAAAGTTTCCTTCAGGGGCTTATGCGAAACTATGACTCAGTTCATGGCAGCGCTATGACCCGGCCCATAGCGGTGTTAAACCAGCCAGGATAAGGCTTCTGGCGCGAAGCTTTTGGATTAGCCTCTGACGGGGCTAAATGGGAAGCTTCAGGTAGAGCTAATAGTTAGCGTCAAAGCGAGGCTACCAACTAAGCTTAGGCGAAGCTGTTAGTTCCATGCGGAGCTATGAAGCTTACCATGGGCTTATGCGAGGTTAAGTGTTGAGCTAACTTAGCATCTTAGACTTGCTTGGGTCTCTCCAAAAAGCAACTGTGGCTTACTATCTACTTTATTGGATTAGTAATGTCCATGTTGATGCCTTATCTCTGGTCATCAACTTGTCTTCAACTTATCTTTTGTAAATGTCAATAAGTTAGACATCGTTCAGACCGATTGGAGATGAATGCGGGAGTTCTGCCTTTTTCGAGTGTCAACAAGACCCCCTTCAAAGTTTTCGTGAATCTACAATGGAATAGTTCAGATTTCAAAATACTTTGAACTGCTTTGATTGATGGTATATGAATGTGGACGTCGCCTTGATGGTTGAGTTCAACTTCTCCTTTAGTCCCACTTTCGGGCTGGAATAGGTTCGCTGGGAAATTGCAACAATCCGCTTCCGTGTAGCTTCGCGCTTCTGGGTGGTTTCACTCTTCTGGGTAGCTTCACCTTTGGGCTCCCTTAAGTAGCTTCGTTTCCAATCGAATTTGAATATGAGCATTAGCCTTACGTTCGCTATGATGGAGCGACGTTCTGTTCCTGAGGCTAACTGTTTTTGCGAATTACAAGAGGAATTGCATCCTTTTTCAAGGTTTGAATAACTCCCCTTGCATTTATGAGGGAGATTATTCCCTTTTCCGAAGTTCAAATAACTTCGTGTGTATTCCTGAGGGGGATTATTCCCATTCTCAAGGTCAAGCATTCGAATGCTTTAATTTTGCCCGCGCTCCCAAGCTTGAAGTGGTAGCGGCCTAGTCAGGCCATGAGACCTATAAATAGGACTCTTATAGTTCTTCTCAGAGAAATATACTCCTCCCTTTCTAGGAGGTTTGTTTTTTACCCCTCCTTATTGCTCAAGCAAGGAGACTGAGGTCCCTGAAGTAGTGAGAACTCTCACTCTGATTATTACCCGATCAAGAACTGGTGAGTCTCAGCCATCCAGTGACTTTAGGGAGTTTATCTCCATTAATTTTTTTAGCTTTATCAACCTATCTTAGGGATTGAATTCCCTTCATCTCTGCATTTAACTTTTAGAAAAGGGTTTCGACCCTATTTTCAAGCTTCCCGGTGAAGCTAGCATTCTTGCCTGATCAGGTAAAGGATCTTTCCATGCGAAATTCCTGCCTAGATCTGTTAGATCTGCCACATATGCGAGGTTTGAGACTTGGCCTCTTCAAGATTGATCTAGTCTTGCCATATAGGTGGGGATAAGACTGCACCCTTCCGGGCCAGTTTAACCTAGCCATATAGGCAAGGCTAGGACTTGACCTTTTTAAGGCTTGTCTGGCCTAGCCGTTTAGGCGAAGCTAAGACTTGGCTTTTGCTAGGTCAGTTAGGCCGGTTTGCCGTGTAAGTGAGGCTACTCTCTGCTTATCTGAAGTTTACCCTCAGTGCGTAATAGGGTTGGTTCTTGGATTAATGTCACTTAGAGAACAAAACTATGATTCAATATTTTTCTTTTTTACTTAATGCTAACTCATTCTTCATTTGTATTGCAGTATACGGTGCTCCCTGTTTTTTCATCTTGATGAAGGAGAATAGAAGTATACCTCTTGACTTTCAAGTTGAAGCTTTAATCATAAGCAGGAGGAACATACTAAAGCAGCTGATGCGCGTTCCAAGAAGAGGCCAGTGGTCCCTTATTCGAGATGATCCACTTCGAGAAGGGGCTGATAGTCGCTTATCTGAGATGATCCACTTCGGGAAAGCGGACATCACCAGTAAGGTCTCAGATCCTTTCTTACCAATTTTGATTAAGGAAGATCTAGCTTTCTGGTGCCAACCAATCCCATGCCAATTTTGATCAAAGAAGATCCAGCTACTTGATGGCAACTAATCTCTTGCCAATTTTCATCAAAGAAGATTCAACTTCTTGATTGCAAAATCTGCCATTAAGCGAAGGATTACAGCCTTGTGCAGGAGGAAGACTTTTCATGTCCAGTTAGGATGGTTTATCACCCTGAAAGTTGATAGGACAACTTGTTTGCCTTTGGAGCAATGATTCTGTTGTATGAAAGATAATCTTAATGTACCAATGTATCTTCCCTTTAGAATTAATAAAAATTTTACTTTTTTCTCGTCTACTTTGCTTCCCTTCTTTTCAATTTGAATTTCGAAAGCAACTGAAATGGACTGGCTTAGGCAAGCCTTTTCCTGAGGAGGAAAGAAAAGCTATTAACGGAGCTAAACTTCTCGCGAAGCTGAAGAAGGATTTCCAGCTAAGTCAGGGACGAGCTTCAAGCGGAGCTAGCATAAAATTTTCGTGAAGCTAAAGATGAGCTTTTAGCGAAGTTAATCAAGCGTCGCACGAAGTCAACGCTCCACTCGCAGCGGAGCTAGCCCTTGGCAGGGCTGAAGCAAGGCTTCTTAAGGAAGGCGCTTAGGCATCATTTCAAATTAATTTGAAACGACTGCCTGCGCTCCTTTTGAGGAGGCGAAGTTAGACATTTTTATGTCTATAAAAGCCTGATGGCCTGAAAGAGAAGATTACCTTCTCTTAAAATCAAATTTTCAGAGAGTGAAACTCCCTCTCTCTTTCATCTTCTTCCTCAGTCAGATTTTTAGAACTCTTTAGTTCTTCATGGCTTCCAAAAAATAAGCAGGCAAAGAGGCAGCGACCTCTGCTACGGAGGCGCCCTCTCCTCCTCCGATCATCGAATGCCCCGTTGCGAGTAGGGAATTTTTTTCCTTTTTTAAGAGATTTTTATCTCTTTTTGAAGCCATTTACTGGTTATTTCAAGGTGAATCCGGAGTGATTCACCATGATCCAGTGATCTTAGAGAGTCGCTCTCCCTTAATTTAACTTTGCCAAATTTTTAGGGGATTTAATTCCCCTTAATTTCTCAACTTGAAATTTAGAAACCAATGGTTTCTTCTCTGAGCTTATATACAATGCTAGCCCTTGGGGCGGTTCATATTCTGTCAAATGATAGGATACGAAGCTAGTTCTAGAGGCGTAGTTGGGAAGAGGACTTTAAAGTCCTTTGAACTATTAGGCACAAGTGCCTTTCTGGCGAAGTTAACCCTTGGGGCTTTTTCGCATTCTATTCAGCGACAGAATGCGAAGCTAAGTTTCCAGAGCGAAGCTAACACTTAGAGATTTTCTGCACTCTGCCTTCATGCAGGATGTGGAGCTGAGCCTCAGGGCGAAGCTAATGCTAGGCTAGCTTCGCTCGGAGAGCGAAGCTATGCCTTAGCAATTTTCTTTTTGCTTTGGCTAATGGACCAATATAGTTTCTTCTTACTTTGCAGTACACTATACTCCGGGACCTTTGAACAGCCTCTTTGGAATAGCCAGGGGACTGGATGGCAATGTTAGCCTGCAATTCCAGGGACAAGCCTCATTATTCAGCGAGCGAAGTGCTTCTGGCCGGGATGCCCTGATCTACGCCGGAGATCAGTGTACCATGAGGAGCATCTTAACTACTGCCCCCCTTGAGGATTGTGATCGAAAAATATACCGAAAGCCCAGCTTCATGTTTGGGGATGCAGCGCCTGACATCAATCATCAGCTGCTGGCCGGGGAAGGGAAGTGGATCTTCAAGCTGGATGGCGAGAAGTATTACCTCTCGTCTAGCAAGCGTCATTTCCCGTTGTCTTTCTTTCAGTGTGTGGTAAGGTCTCAGAAGATGAAGTGGCAAGTGACTTGGACCACTGACTCCGTTCATGTGGGTAAATTGATAGCTATGTCTCCTAATTATACGAGGGCTGGTCCTCCTCGTTGCATATTGGATCTTCATCCTGGAAACGTTCTCCAAGACATCCCGGTGAGGGAAAATCCCGCTATATCTCAAAACCTTTGGAAATCAGTTCTTCAAAGTCCACGGCAACTATCTAGCAACTGATTGTAGGACCCCAGGCTGGATTCATCCTCCCAAGGCCTGTGGAGGGATTTGACCCTATATGTCTTGGCCCACATTGAGGAGGATTTAAGGAGGCTGGGACTTGAGGCTGTCAGAGCAACCTGCTATGGTATTCAGATGAGCGTAGCAAATTTTTATGCCATATTTGAATTATACTGCCCTACTACAGGGACTTTCTTTACCCCTATAGGCGAATTGGGTATGGCCTTGCACGAGATGTGGGAAGTCTCTGCTCTACCACTTGGGTCTCTGTCCTATGAAGAATACTCCCATGTGAAGCTGAATTGGCACTTCTGGAGAAATCAAACCCCGCCGTGTTCGAGACCTACCGAGAATTGATGTGCCATTTTTACATCTGCTCGAGTATGCATGGGAGCCATAAGGAAGCTTCGAGTAGTTCGAAGAGCTGGGGAAATTATCTGTTCCCCAACCTAGAAGATGCTCCTGAAGCGGCTCACTGCGGGTTGCAAATGAAGATATTTTTCTGAGGATGCAAGAACATTCTCAGGGAGATATGGTCTTCGAAGAAGATGATGGTATCTATAGAAGGGTGACATTCTTAGGAGTTTCCATCATTAGGCCCATCGATCGATGTCTCGAAAAGCACTTTTGGTTGGGTTTTTATTGGTTTGGTTGAAGAGATGTGTGGTGCCATCTCCTTCTAGCGACGTCATTCTTCCGACTATCTTATTGTCGACCATTCTTCTAGTTCACGGTCGTTCCCTTGGACTTATCCCTGTAATGGTGTGTTGTATTCAATGGGGCCTTCGTGCATTGACGGAGGCTTACTGTAAACCACCAATGACGAAAAGTGGGAAAGGCACTATCTTACCCCGTGACAGACCAAACCCCAGGATCGGCTTGCCATACACCTATTTGATGGCATGGTTTGCTCTTCACTGTCCAGCTATTATTCAAGCTGGTAAAGAACCTCCAGAAGGTATTCAAATGGCACTTCTCCGCCGATTTGAGGGATCTTTATGGTTACAGACTTATGTGTCCATGGTCCATAAGCTGCTATGTCGATACGACGTCTATAGCCTCTTCTGGTGCTCCCTTACATTCGCGATGTAGGCTATGGCGAAGAATTCAAGGATATGGGAGATAAGAAGACGTCACTGAGTCGGGGGATCTTCGAATGGCTGGTTAGCATCCGGCCATCTCATCTGATGTACAAGAGCGGAGATACTTGATAGTTGGAGCCTTATGTCTCGAGTCGATTTGCTCGTCAGTTCAGGTATGACCAACTTTATGTTGGTAATCTGAACACCGGCCTCGCCTTTATCAGAAGCCTTATTGACGGTGCTTGCGCCTGGCGGTTCTTCATCGCTAGCTGTACTGAGGCACAACTGTGCATGCCATTGAGGACCCCAAACCTACTAACGATTTTGGGGTTATGTCAGTGGTATAAAACTTCAAACTCTACGCCAACTGAATTTTCTGTTAACTCTTTTGGCGTGAAGCTGATTTCTCAGCGGCTGAAATAAAAGGTCACCGAGAAGGGTGAGGGCAAAAGGGTCCGGGTGCCAGGCCTCCTAGAGTTCGTCGCCACTGCTGACAGTGAGGCTTCGGATGCAGAAAGTCTCCACTTTGAAGGAGACGCAGGCGCTGAGGCTCCACCAGATGCTTCCGGTGGGGTAGGCACAACCCCTATGGAAGACGTGGAGGAGGAAGAGGTGGAAGAAGAAGATCCCGACATCCACTTCAAATGAAAGCAACAAGGTGAATCCGTAGGAAGATGGTGATGAAGATGCCTCGTCGCTACACTCCCATCGTTATTGCAGAGGGCGAATTAGCTGCAGTGCCTCCTCCCTTTGCTCCATTAGTTATTAAACTATCAGCACAAAAGCAGACGACTAATAAAGCTATTTCCAGCCTGGGTAAGATCAGTTTTACTCATTTTCTTTTTGACACGTACATACCTATATATTTCGTACAACTCATTTGTTTATCCTATGAGTCAGGAACCGATGCTGCAAGAGAATCAGGAGCCGAGACTGCAGGAGAACAGGGAGATTATTATGATCCCTTGTTTACTTATAAGGAAGGTGACAAAACTAGCTACTTCGTCGTCTCAGAAGATTCCGGAGGTGACGTGGCTGATGTCAGTCCTTCAGGTGTTGGGACCTCGAAAGAGAGTCCAATGACCTCGAGCTCTATAGGATGGACCACAGAGGCTTCAGTGAGCGAGGGTGAGCAGGACGTCCCTCCGGTATCTGCTAAAGCCTTTTCTATAGAGCCCGACAGAATTAGCATTGTCGTCGAGGAAGTCTAGAGAGAGACTGTTGCTGAGGCAGTTGAGGCGATATCTCCTCTTGGTAATACTTTGATCTCTTGTAGGCAATTCTCCCCTGATATTCGTTATTCTAGTTTCAACAAAGTCTTTTCACAGGTGTTCCACCTTTGGGTGCATCGACTTCAAGGGGACCAGCTGATCTTCCTGAGGGAATCAGGGGTGATGCAAGTACTAAAATACACCTAGAGGGGGGGTGAATAGGTGTAAGTGCTAATCTAAGAACTAAATGCTCTAAATGCGGAAGCTAATGCAAAACTTACAATCACACTTAGTACAATCAACAAGTGTAGCCGAATTCCCCGTGAAGGGCTATGGACTAACTCCTCTTGATTCCCCTTGAATGGGTTGAGGTGCTATGTGAAGATCTTATTGATTAAGTACAAGTGAGGCACACACAAACAACCAAGCATATACAAGATATAGCAATATGAAATAATGCAAGGCAACACAAGCAAATAGACATGTATGATATGAATGATGCTATGCACAATATAAAGAGAGAGAGTTGAGAGACAAGCAGATCAAACGCAAAAACCAAGATATGTTTCGAGGTTCGAGCACCTTGCTCTACATCCCCACCTACACCACCGTGTAGGATTTTCAATCCACTATAACGTCCACCGAGGACTCCCACCGAGGGAACCTTCACCGAGAAGGATTTTTACAACAAGGGAGTATCAAACTCCTCTCTCAAACAACCACCTCACAACCGAGGGGTAGGCCCGTAGCCAATACAACCACAACAACCAACAAACACCACTACCGAAGAGGGTTTACAAACCAACTCCACCTCTCACTAGAGGGAGCAAACCAATCACCTGATCACCTCTACCAAAGAGGGATACAACAAGAATAAGGGTGTACAACAAGTGGTTCCAAAGACCACAAACTCAAACTCTCTTTCTTTTCTCTTTTCCACAAAACAAGATCCTAAATAGATTAGGATAGATGATAGCTCAAGTGTGGAAAACTAGGTGTTTTTGGAAACAAGACACAAAGAAAAACTAATTGGGAAATCTCTTATAAAAGATAGAAAATGAAAATCAATACAATCTCCCAAAACCCTAGTTTTCTTTGATTTTTCAAAAACCCAAAACAATAAAGATGAGAAGTTTAAAGCCCAAAAACTCCTTTTAAAACTTGTTTTAAACTCAGGAAAACTGGGAATTTTTCTCTTGCAAAAACCTTGGCCAAAAACCCAAAGAGATGGGGTTTACATTGGCCAAACCAGAAACTAGCCGTTAGGCTGATGTGGCAGCCTGACAGGCTGACGGTCGACCGGCCCGGTCGACCGCCAACGGTCAGAAATGTGACCGTTGGGCAACCACGGTCGACCGGCCCGGTCGACCCAAACAAACAGAGAGCACTGCTCTCAGACCCGGGTCGACCCGGTCGACCCGGACGGTCGACCGTCCAAAGTCTGCCAAACGTGCACAGATTTGTGCACGTCGGTCGACCGCCCCGATCGACCGACTTCAGCCAAGTCGACTAGGTCAGTTGACTTAGTCGACTGATTGAAGCCTGGAACAGAAATCTGGGTCAGAAAACACTGTAAAATATTTTTCTAAAAATCTTTTAACACTTCTAAAAATTCACAAAACTTGTTTTAACATTTTATATTAAAACACAAACTTATGATAAAAATTTCAAGATATATATCAATCATATCAATTCATTTTGGAGTCTTGCAAATTTTATCAAAACCAACACTTATATTTTTTATCAAACTTGATTTTTCAATACATGAATAGGATAGTCAAAATAAGTTTGTCTAGCAAGTTTAAAGCATGTATGTATATCTAGAACATATCTAATATACATAGAGATAAAGTAAACTTGTTTTGATCTATTATTCATGAAAACCAAATTCAAAACATAAAAACGTGTGTGTTTGTGCACTTGAGCATATCAACTATACTAAGCTTTACAAATGGATCTAAAACACACTATCTAAACTAAGGATACCTAAGTCTTCTTGATGATCTTCATCTTCAAGTTGACTTGCTCCAAAACTCCATCCATGGCTAGGCAATGTGTGAACATGAAACTTTGGCCCTGGAAACACTATGAAAAGCTTCTAAACTCCTTGTTGAAGCTAATCGCCAACTAATATTTTGTTATATGATCTGAGACTAGAAACACAAGATTATTAGTAAACATAACTACATGAGTTAATCATCATCAAAACTAGGGTGGAAGGCCTTTGGGCCAACAATCTCCCCCTTTTTGATGATGACAAAACTCATGAAGTTATATATGCATGGATTAAAGTTAAGCTTCAAAGAAGCTCCACCTTAACTCATGCATAAACAAATAAACAATAGATATGCAATGAATGTACATAAACATGTATGCATCAACATGCATAAAACACATAAACATATTCTAGAAGCTCTAGTTACCAATTAAATTAATAAAGCATTAACAAAAACACTAGATGCTCTAGATACCAATAAAACTTAATATATGCAAAAACATAGGTATGCATATATATAAACCAAATTATTCTCCCCCTTTTTGTCAATCATCAACAAAGGGGTAAACAATCAAAACAATAAAATGAGGGGTAAAAATCTTTCTCCCCCTTTTGTTAATCAAAACAATAAAACAATGTTCTCCCCCTTTTTGTCTAAAAACAAAAAACAAAGTCAATAAGGGGTGACTATAAAAGCATGATATCAATTAAAAATATGTCAATGAAGCATCTTAATACCAATAAAAAAATAAACAAAGATCAATAAATGTTATATGCTATATACATTCATGAAGAGGAAGACGCTAAGTTAGCTTCCTACACATATGCATTACATGAAAGAGGGATGTTAAGCCCTAATTCACATAACACACAATATGTAATGCATAAGAGGAGATGTGAAGCTCCCCCTACACACGTGTACCACATAAAGAAGAGATGTTAAGCTCTTCAATACAAGATACACTCATCATGAATCTATATGTAGAAGAGATGTTAAGCTCTCCTTGCATATAGTCAATATAAATAAAAAACTTTTATATTTTACTTTAAATAAAATTTTTAGATACCAATTTTAAAACACAAGACATCTTGATATCAATTGAAATTAACCATTATAATTTTCTATCATAAAGCAAGGAAGTGGAAATACAAATACCAATTGAAATATGAAAATTGAATTTTCTCCCTTTTTATGAAATACCAACAAAATTTATGCTTAGGCTTAAAATAAGATACCAATTGAAAACTAAATCAATTGAAATAAAGTTGAAGCTCAAGCTCTAGCATAAACAACATTTGTGCTTAAGATATAGAAATATAATAGCACAAATAAAACAAGTATATGTGTATGAAATAGAATGAGTACCAATCACCAATAGATGATACAATTGAAAATATACATACACAATAAACAAATGAGTATACAAAAAGGATTAAATTGATACCAATTGAAAGAGTTCAATGATACCAATTGACATAACAATAAAAGCATGGCATAACTCATATAACTACCTCCCATCTCATGCACAAGTTTAAAATGATTTTAATATAAACATACAAGGCATGGACTGCCATCCAACCTCCCGTAAAGGGTAGGGGTTTTCAAAAATAGGTTTGAAAATAGAGTACGTTTGAAAAACTCTACCAAAATGAGGAATATCGTAACTAGTTATAAGAAAAATTTGTAAACTAGTACGAAATCCTTCAAGTAAGGAATACAACAAAATAGTTTTCATAAAACACATGCAAATCACATAGCACTTAAAACACTCAATATTCAATAAAGTCCATACATGCTCATGAAAACATACTCATGAGAAATGTTTTAAAAATGGTGAGTGTACAAGTAATGTGTGACATGGTATTATGAAATTTTCAATTAAGCTCAAAATTCCTTGAAACAAGAAAACATGAAAATCATTAAAACTTATTTAATCTTCAAGGTATATGTATGTTTTATAAAAATTAAAGTATACATACATATCCAAATACAAAGAGTCCACAAAGATATATGCATTAAGGCACGTGGCTCAAAAGGATATTCATGTATATCTAATAATTTGGATAAAATGGACATATACATGAAGTTAAACATAAACACAAAAACAAGAAAATCTTCACCAAAGCAAATTTCATTTCAAGGTATATGTATGAATTGTCAACACAATAAGTATACATACATATCCCTAAACACAATTGAGTCCATATATAGATTTGCATGAAAGGCAAATGACTTAAGGCGTATACATGTATATCTTAAAGTTTGGCAATACAAACATATACATGAAGTGAAACACACAATCATAAATCAAATTTAAAAATAGGAATACAAGTTTAAAATGCATGAATCATCAAAACTAGACCATACTAGCACATCTAATGGGTTCAAATAAGCATTCAAGCTCAAACATATATAGATTTATTTGTGGCCCATTATATGCACAAATATATACCGAGTTTTAATGACAACTAACATCTAAACAAGTAATCTTAACATGAAGCATCGAAACACGATAAAAATCAACATGATTAACATAAACATGATTATTATGTATATCCACATGTTATTAGATTTATGATATACATGATAGCTAATCAAATACGAGAACACAAAAAAATAATCCATATTAAACTTGGGTGTCTCAAATACTATACATGTATGTCAAGAATCTAATTATCATGGCATTTTCATACTAATCACTAAATAATGAAACATGCTATAAACAATGAATATTAAAAGCATGTAAACAATAAATAGGAGTTAGGAATCGTTACCAAAGCCTAGAAGGCAACTCTCCTTGTCTCCAAAACATGGTGGTCATCTCCACCAAATCTTCCCTTGAAAGTGATGCATCCAATTGATTTCCTTTAAGTACGGAACGCATCCACTCCAAGGTGTCATCACTCTCACGTCATGTGAGAGCCCACACTTACATCAAAAATCTTAGGGGTAGTCTTTGGTACCCATATCTTATTGGGTCGAGGGAGTTGTACCTTCTCTAACCCAAACAAATTTCTTTGCTAAATTTGAAACATGTAATCTATCATAACAAAATTTAGCAAGGTGGCCCTTACGTTCACAATGTGTACAAGTGTACACATGAGCATACTTGTGATGGGTGTGTCCGTGTGGAGCATGTGTATGCCGTAGAGGGTGTGCATGCATAAAAGTTGGAACTTGTTTCTTTCGAACCAAGGATTCCAAGCGTGAGTGGTTCATGGCACATTGGCTCATAGTGGAGCCCAAACAATCAACTCTCTTCTTTAACATACAAATATCATCATTAATCTTAGAAGAAGAGGTACATGCATTAGGTAGACTAGATGAAGAAGCTACACTAGCATGACAAACATGTGCATCCATCTTATTTTGCAAAACAATGTTTTTCTTTAAACATACATCTAAATCATTTGAAATAGAAATAATTTTATTTTTCAAAGCAACATTCTCCTTTAAAACAAAATCAATTTTGAAGACAAATTTTCATTTTTCTTCAAAATATCATGGCAATCATTTTTAGATTTTAAAAACTCATTTTCTTTAAGTGCAAGTTCTAATTGAGATCTCAATGAATCCCTTTCATTATAGACCTCAACCTTCCCTTGCAAAACATTGTTAAGTCTAGCATGCAAACTCTTATTTTCTTTTTCAATTTCTACACTCTTCTTTTTCAACAAATTATTTTTTCAATTAATTTTTCACAAACAATAGATAGTTCTTCATTCAAAGCATGGGGATCAACATAATCATTTGAAGAACTAGAGCAATCATCACTATCTAAGTAGGGTTCCGAATGTACCTCAAGGGAGTCATTCCCTTGGACCATCAAGCATTGTGAGTCGGATTCTCCACTAGATTCCTTCGGTTGATTTGGCAATAGAAGCTCGGAGGTGGTGGTTGTTGTCAACTTGTTCCACACTACAAAAGCAGAATCAAAGTTAGAAACACACAAAAGATAATCTTTAGGTAAAGTGCTTCTAATGGCCTCAAGGGCTTGTGCATTGGCCCCTATATGATTGCGATCTCCAAGATAGTATTTCTTGGTGGTCGCAAGAAAGACATGCAAACCTAGGGTCTTTAGGTACATGGACATCCTATACTTCCAAACAACAAT
The DNA here is from genome assembly GCA_038442645.1 of Agave tequilana. Classification (NCBI taxonomy): domain Eukaryota; kingdom Viridiplantae; phylum Streptophyta; class Magnoliopsida; order Asparagales; family Asparagaceae; genus Agave; species Agave tequilana. The sequence goes on from JAVJIF010022561.1 coordinate 52,445, forward strand.
GTTGGAAGGATCAAAGCTAGGTGGGGTCATGAAGTCCATGGCAAACTATATGAGTGTACAAACAAGTAAATGCAAACAATAGACTAGCAATCAAATGGATCTCACTCCTAGGATGTTAAGCCTAATATCAGGAGCACTAACTCTGATACCAATTGAAATACACCTGGGGGGGTGAATAGGTGTAAGTGCTAATCTAAGAACTAAATGCTCTAAATGCGGAAGCTAATGCAAAACTTGCAATCACACTTAGTACAATCAATAAGTGTAGCCGAATTCCCCGTGAAGGGCTCTGGACTAACTCCTCTTGATTCCCCTTGAATGGGTTGAGGTGCTATGTGAAGCTCTTGTTGATTAAGTACAAGTGAGGCACACACAAAAACCAAGCATATACAAGATATAGCAATATGAAATAATGCAAGGCAACACAAGCAAATAGATATGTATGATATGAATGATGCTATGCACAATATAAAGAGAGAGAGAGTTGAGAGACAAGTGGATCAAACGCAAAAACCAAGATATGTTTCGAGGTTCGAGCACCTTGCTCTACATCCCCGCCTACACCACCGTGTAGGATTTCCAATCCACTATAACGTCCACCGAGGACTCCCACCGAGGGAACCTTCACCGAGAAGGATTTTTACAACAAGGGAGTACCGAACTCCTCTCTCAAACAACCACCTCACAACCGAGGGGTAGGCCCGTAGCCAATACAACCACAACAACCAACAAATACCTCTACCGAAGAGGGTTTACAAACCAACTCCACCTCTCACTAGAGGGAGCAAACCATCACCCGATCACCTCTACCAAAGAGGGATACAACAAGAATAAGGGTGTACAACAAGTGGTTCCAAAGACCACAGACTCAAACTCTCTTTCTTTTCTCTTTTCCACAAAACAAGATCCTAAATAGATTAGGATAGATGATAGCTCAAGTGTGGAAAACTAGGTGTTTTTGGAAACAAGCAACAAAGAAAAACGAATTGGGAAATCTCTTGTAAAAGATAGAAAATGAAAATCAATATAATCTCTCAAAACCCTAGTTTTCTTTAATTTTTCAAAAACTCAAAACAATAAAGATGAGAAGTAAAGCCCAAAAACTCTTTTTAAAACTTGTTTTAAACTCAGGAAAACTGGGAATTTTTCTCTTGCAAAAACCTTGGCCAAAACCCAAAGAGATGGGGTTTATATAGGCCAAACCAGAAACTAGCCGTTAGGCTGATGTGGCAGCCTGACAGGCTGACGGTCGACCGGCCCGGTCGACCGTCAACGGTCAGAAATGTGACCGTTGGGCAACCACGGTCGACCGGCCCGGTCGACCCAAACAAACAGAGAGCACTGCTCTCAGACCCGGTCGACCCGGACGGTCGACCGTCCAAAGTCTGCCAAACGTGCACAGATTTGTGCACGTCGGTCGACCGCCCCGGTCGACCGACTTCAGCCAAGTCGACTAGGTCAGTTGACTTAGTCGACTGATTGAAGCCTGGAACAGAAATCTGGGTCAGAAAACACTGTAAAATATTTTTCTAAAAATCTTTTAATACTTCTAAAAATCCACAAAACTTGTTTTAACATTTTATATTAAAACACAAACTTGTGATAAAAATTTCAAGACATATATCAATTATATCAATTCATTTTTGAGTCTTGCAAATTTTATCAAAACCAACACTTGTATTTTTTATCAAACTTGATTTTTCAATACATGAATAGGATAGTCAAAATAAGTTTGTCTAGCAAGTTTAAAGCATGTATGTATATCTAGAACATATCTAATATACATAGAAATAAAGTAAACTTGTTTTGATCTATTATTCATGAAAACCAAATTCAAAACATAAAAAACGTGTGTGTTTGTGCACTTGAGCATATCAACTATATTAAGCTTTACAAATGGATCTAAAACAGACTATCTAAACTAAGGATACCTAAGTCTTCTTGATGATCTTCATCTTCAAGTTGACTTGCTCCAAAACTCCATCCATGGGCTAGGCAATGTGTGAACATGAAACTTTGGCCCTGGAAACACTATGAAAAGCTTCTAAACTCCTTGTTGAAGCTAATCGCCAACTAATATCTTGTCATATGATCTGAGACTAGAAACACAAGATTATTAGTAAACATAACTACATGAGTTAATCATCATCAAAACTAGGGTGGAAGGCCTTTGGGCCAACAAGTACTTCAGTCGCAACGGATGTTACCGAGTTGGATATCTTGTATCACAACCTACCCTCTTATCGGCCTGAGCCTGCCGGTGGAGTTAAAGAGGCTGAGGAGATGGTGGTTACGGAACCAATCTCGCTCCCAATTGCATCGGTGGGTGAGATGCCAGTGGTTTCTTTGACGCTACCTATCCTGACGACCGCTGGCCTGAAGATAATTATAGCCCTATGTCTCTGACACTGGTTGTTGAGCCAGTTCTTCCAGAGATAGTCACCAGCCCTACTTCCATCATGGCTGGTGTACTTGTTTCAATGAGGACTCCTCCTAGATCACCGATGATCCCTCGTCTTTCTCCAACCAGTGCTTCTGTAATTTCCTCTACTGTTATGACAGTGAAACCGGTGGAAGCTTTGTCTTCAGGTACTACTCGCTCATCGGGAGTATGAAGTCGAGAAAGAATTTGTGGCCGAGATAGTTGATAGCTTTTATAAAAGCCTAAAGCAATATGTTGCTCTGGTTTTGAAGGGCTCAACCGCCTCATTTTTCTGCTTTAAAGTGGTCCTCTATCAAAATATCGACAACATTCAAGATTTTGGAGGGGATGATCAAGCTGCCGCATTGGAACTTCTGGTAGAAAGGCTTGAGAGGGACGTGGGCGAGTGGCATCACCTTACAATTTAGATTTGGACTCCTCAGTTAATGAAAATTTTGAACGCCTTACTGCTCAAATGCGTGAAGCTCATCTTGCAACACAGGAAGCAGCTAAGGAAATATCTTCAGATTTAAAATCCTTGGAGACAAGGAAAGTAGAAATTGGAGATGCCATAGATGCTTCTAATAATGCTCTTCTCAACCTGAGGATAAGATTAAGAAGGCTAAAGAGATGATCAAGAGAGCCAATCTTCTTCTGTTCAAGGCTGAACAGGTGCATCTTGAAGAGATCGCTCGGTTAGAGTAGCTCAAGGCCCAGAATGATGAAGTCCTGCAACAGGAGCTATCACAGAGGGCAACTTTAGCTGAAATTGAGGCTCGTCTGTCCCAGATAGCGAACTTTAATGAGGCCGAGTTGAGATCGCAAGCATTCATCAGAACTGCTGAGGAAAGGAAGAACAGGCTGGCCATCCTTGAAGAATGGATCATGTCTTATGAAGCACCCTCGTGCTTGTAATCCATATATCCCCCCTTTTGAATCAATAAAAAGTAATTTTATTTGATTCCTCTGTTGTGCTTCAAACTTGTTTTATCTTCTGCGTTTGCAATTCTTACTTTCAAGTTGTACTACTGTTCGAGAAGAGGAATTGAAGAGCAGGGGTTCAGAGTAAACCATTGATATCCTTGTGATGATAATCAAACTTTGAATATGTATGAAGATTTACTTTACTCCTTCGAATCACCATTTGTAGCACATGCTATAACGGGTCGTATCTGCAGGGAGGGCTAGCGATGGAAGCGTTCACGATTTTTAGGTTGAAAGTTTTGAGAAGAAAAATGAAGGTTCTTCTTTGTTTAAAAATTGAAAAGCAAAACAAAGCAAAAAGAGAGTGAAGAATCTTTGTAAAGTTTTGCTAAGAAAAGGAAAATTAAAAGGAAAACGGAATGAAAGACGGGATAAAAAACACGGTGATGTTGGAAAAAGAGAGTTTTAGAAAAGAGTTTTGAAATTCAATTAAGAGAAGGCCATGACTAACTAACATTCTACACCACTAACTTACTAAGCTCATTGGGTGATTCATGTCTCATATAGGTTCATTGGCAATAGTACCTCTTATTTTGTCAACAGTATGTTGTCCCAAATTGAGGATGTGTTCTCATTTAGGCTTGGCTAGGTGGCCTCCTTGGATCATCGGCTCCCAAAGAGATTCTCAATAATGGAACATAGGTATTCACACTTAGGTATGCTAAACAAGAATGTAAGATTCATTAGTCCATCAAAGCTATAATCAAGCTAGCATGAAATAGAAACTTGTACAATAGATGTAAGTATACTAAAGTGATCCATTTTCATGTTCTATCAAGGCACTTGTTCAAAAGACAAGGCTCTAAGTGAGGCACACATGAATCATATGGAGGTGATACAAAGCATTCATTAAGAATTAAAACACAACTCATCTTCATTGGGAATACAAAGGCTTGTTAATTGCAAGACTAGAAATAAAAACATCCAATGATTCATATGAGTTAGTAATCACCCAAAGAGTTAGTAGTTAGTAGTGTTAGAAGTTATTTAGTCATGTTAGTGAGTTAGTTAGCCATAGAAAAGAAGAACAGGCAAGAATACATGGTAGAAAGCAAATGCAAGGAAGTAAAGAATTTGAAAGTAAATGCAATAGAACAAGAAAAGACTTGAGGAAGGAAAGCTTGAGCCTTTGTATTGAGTTATCACTTCTTAAATTACAGAGATCTTTCTCACCCTCACTCTCTCTTTTCTGGATCTAAAAGCTCACTCTCTCTTTTCTGGATCTAAAAGCACACTCTCTCTTTTCTGGATCTAAAAGGAGAAAATGAAAATTATACAAGAAGACTAAAGAGACTTAAAGAAATCCTAACAATTTTCCTAAACAAGAATGCTATTCTCTCCTCTCTTTTTTACAGAGGCCCTGGAGGTCTATTTATAGGCTTTAGGAGAAGATAACGTTCCACCACAGCCGTAGGATCAATCACTTGATCAACGGCCAAGCAAGTGCCGTGGATCCACGGCTAGGGCCACGTTTCTGCGGCAGCATCTTGGCCGTTGCACTAACGAATTCTCTGACACTCTGTTATGCTACGTGTGCCCAGCTGGAGCTTCTAGAAGTTAGAGAATATACTTTTGATCATTTCAGAATTGGGCTTCATGGTTATGGGCTCCTAAAAACTCCTTTAATTCCTTCAAAATCTCAAGATTTGGACCTTCTTCTCCATTAAAGTATGGACCTGAAAAATAAGAGAGAAAAGCAATAAAAATCCTATTTTTATTAACATAAAGCATGGTAAGGTGATATAAAAAGATGCAAAATGAACTCTAATCACACCCCCATACCTAACTTTTGCTCGTCCCCGAGAAAAATAAGCAAAGAAAAAGAGAAAACCCTAACTAAATTATTACACCACTTTCGTAGGTGACATGATTGCATTGAGCTTGTGCAACAAGCCGTTAAACCTCTAGGTTACCCTAGAGGAGGAGTGTTGTCTCCTGAGGGTTTTCAGCGAATTGCAGCCACAAAATCCCAAGAAAAAGAAAAAATGTTAGTGGCTTTTCAAAAAGAAAAGAAAGAAAAAAATTTATGATCCATTTTTTCAAGAATTTCGGTGATCTTTCGGTTTCGGGTTACCCTAAACTTTTCCTTCTTTGTATAAGCCTCTATTTGAAGTTTCATTTTCAACTTAGGTTAAGTTTTCAAAAATAGAGAGAGAATTAGATTTTGTATCAAGACTAACATATATACATCTATATGTATGAGGAATTGTTCTTAGACTATGGTACATTTATTTATATATATATATAATTTCTTTTTTCTTTTTTTATATATGTATTTTTATTTATATATTTACATTTATTTATTCTCTTAGCTTCATTAGGCTTTCTAATTCACCCATTTAGCGAGCCTTTTACCCATGACTCTCAGACCAGACGGTCTTAGGGCACCAGATGAAGATACATCTCTAAGGTCACAGGACTCGAGTAAAGTAGGCCACGAATGCTAAGGACTCAACCACCTTTAGGCGTGACTGGTTATGCTTCTTAAGGTACAATAAACCAGCTTAATTAGTGATCACATTTTTATTTATTATTATTATTATTTTATATATATAAATATAAACAAAGTTACAAGTCCTTGATTAATCCCTCAACATGTAAATGTATATAGTGCTTAGGAAAAATTCAAAGTCTAGTTATCTTTCTATTCTTTTCTTTCTTAATCTAAAGATCCAACAATACCTCTTATTTTGACTTATATTAAGAAATCTTAGTTTAGAATTTCCTTAATTCCTAAGATTAAGTTAATTCTTTTCAAAAATGAATCACAGAAAAAATATATTTTTATTATTATTCTCTTTTTTTTAAGAAAAAATCCTAGAAAATCTAAAAAATAAGAAAAAATCTAAAATCCTAGAAAATCTAAAAAAATAAGAAAGAAAAAAAAAATCTAAGAAAATCCTAGAAAATCTAGAAAAAAATCCTAAAAACTAAAAAAAAAATCTATGTTAGTATCTACCCCCCATACCTATCTCATGCATTGTCCCCAATGTATGCAAGTAAAATAAATGCATGAAATAGTTAAAGGAAAGATGTCACCCCCTCATTCGGCTCGGACCAGCGGTGGTGCTAGGTCTGGCCGACTGTGAACGCCGCAGACCCTCCTCTATGTGATCCAAGCGAGATATCTGCTTCTCTACCTTCTTTCGTAGTCTAACTTGACCCTTAAATGTCTTCTTCATGCCTTGCCAAATGGTAAACATGAAGGCCCGTGAATCAGTTGGGGGTCCTGCTACCAAAAGGCCGGGTCATCATCATCCTCCAAAAGTTCCTTCGAAGAGGACTCAGCTGGGGCATCTTCGGGCTAGACACTAGGGGTCCAGACCCTATGGACACAACTATTATAAGCACTAGTTGCCCTCTCTGGTGCAACAATGTAAGAGTCAAAGGCATCATCTGGTAAGAAATTCTTGCACAGACGAGTGATCAAAACTGGGTGTGAGTATTTGACACCGCGTGTGCGCGTGGAGTTAGTGATGATACCATGAAATATGGTTGTGTTAATGCAGATGGTGTGCTGCCTAGTCATGAGATCGTGAATGATCTGCAGCACCGGCCTATTGAAGGAGGTCGTATGGTCAAGCCCTAGTATGTTGCATTGGATCCAGCGTCCAGTGCAATGGATGATGTGAAACATAGTGTTGGCTTTGAGCCCCCTATCTTGTTTGGTACAGCGAGCACCCATGACTGTCATGTAGTCAATTAATGGCAGGGGTCGCGACGTTGCGGGTTGCTGGCGACGTGTGTGTAGTCCTCCAACATATCAATCGTGATAACAAGGTCCCCAGTGGGCATGTGCACCATGAATTGGTTTGTGTCAAAGTTAATAGAGGCTTGATAATTTGAAGCATAGAAGAGCTTGACAAGCTCGGGACAATGGTAAGCCTCTTGGTCGGAGTTATCGTAGACTAATGCATACCAATTCCATTCACGAATTCAATCCAAAAAGATGTGGCCATAACCATTAACATCGCTAAAAATTCTAGAAAAGTCTTTTTCAGCAAAGATGGATAGTGCCATGACTGAAAATACGAAGTAGAGGAAAGAAATTCGTAAACCTCCCCCAGATTACGTGGGGGAAAACTAAAACTAGATTGCAAAGAGCAATCCACAGGAGGAACAGGTGATCGGATTGTAGATCTAGGATCTACAGATAGCAGCTACGGTAGAAAAATTTGGCGGCGCTTCAAAATCTACCAAAAGGCCGCGTAGGCACAGCAAACGTCGAGGAAATACGGCTCGACCAGGGAGGAAGGGGCTCAGGAAAATTTGGGTGGGTGCACTCGCTGCTCCCTTTTCGGATCTGATATCAGAAGGTACAGTAGAGAACGAAAAAAAGGATGGGGTATATATAGGGGCCTGAGAAGGGTAGAATTCCAAATTTGCCCTAGGAAAATTTGAAAATTACAACCCTAGGGTAAATTCTGGTTATTAGAAGGGAAAAGGAGTATGTAAAGGGATGAAAACCTTGGTGCTATTTTGCACTTAGGTCCATTATGTTGTTTATTTTATTTACTTGTTTGTTTTATTATTCTTTTATTATGTTGTTTTTATTATATTTTTATATTTTTATATTTTTATTTATTTATTTATGTTGTTAGATTTTATAAGGGAGGTCCCAAAATGATTTACAAGAAACACCGAGGAAGAGTGTAGAATGACTTGTTCACATGTAGACTGGGTCACAAAGACCCAGTTCAAGAATATCGTGTGACTCAAACTCTGTGGTGAAGAATGGCTTAAGTCGTTGGTCATTGACTTTGAACATGTTGCCACTCTTAGGATCAGAAATCTCAATAGCACTGTGAGGGGAGACTGTCTGTACAATATATGGTCCTGACCACCTGGTTTTCAGCTTATCAGGGAAAAGGTGGAGTCTAGAGTTGTACAACAGAACTTTTTGTCTGGAGACAAAATTCTTCCTATGAATGGATTTGTCATGAAAAAGTTTAGTTCTGTGTTTAGAGATCCGAGCATTATCGTATGCATCATTTCTTAACTCTTCCAACTCGAAAATCTGCAACTTACTTAAGTCACAGGCTTTCTTTAGGTCAAAGTTTAATTGTTTGATTGCCCACATCGCACGATGCTCTAGCTCCACAGGCAAATGGCAGGGCTAAACCGATCTGTTTTGATCTGGGTCCCTACTTTCAAGAGCAGGGTGCTGTAGTGCTAAGCTTAAACTACTACAAGAGATATTTTTTTTTTGGAGAAGAAAGGAGACATCTTTACATAGATTGTCACCATCTATTACATCAATATCTCTCTATCTCTCTCTGAATCTCTCACCCCTACTACAAGATCTAAAAACTAAATGGAAATATAAAAGAAAAGAAAAGAACACCTACACTACACTACACTAAAAGATAGAAAACCTAGCCTAAATCCAAATCCGCTTGCATTTTGGCCAAACCCTGCCATATTTACAGGCAAAAGGAGGTTCAAAAAGATGAGACAAGGCCACGCGTCGAAGATCGACGCGTGGCCCCACCACCTGCTGCGAAAACAGGGCAAGAGTCGCATTTTCGCGGCAATACTAGGGACCTAGGTCCCTGGTTTTGGTGCGGGGATTCGCGGCGCTTTGGGGACCTTCTAGATTTTCTTTGATTCGGGTATTTTCATCCGTATATTCGTCTGAGCTGCGTAAGGGTCTAGATTCAATGTATCTTCTAGAAGATTCCTACCTTGGCATCCAAGAAATGCGGATTTAATTACCTGAAAATGGGTTTAATTAAGCTCTTATTACCTTTTTGCCCTCCTTGTCTTGATTATCTGCAAGAGAGACCAAAACACGGTTTAGACCGATTTTTTATTCATAAATCGGTGGAAAATGTGATATAATAATGTAGAACTGTAGACTAATCACACCCTCATACTTATCTTTTGCTCGTCCCGTGCAAAACAAGAAACGAAAAACTATCCTACAAATATTATTACACCACTTTTGCAGGTGTCGTGATTGCACTGAGCGTGTGCAACAAGGCGTTAAATGTCTAGGTTTCTCCTAGAGGAGGAGTTTTGTCTCCTGAGGGTCTTCAGCAGATTGCACCCACAAAATCTATAAAGAAAGAAGATAAATGTTAATATTTTGAAAATACATTTTGAAAGAGAGACAAGTTTAAGAAATATTTTTGCAAAAATATAAGCGATCTAAGGTCATAAGTTCACCAAAAATTATTCTCCCTTAAACTTAGTCTATATGCAAGATCTTGCCTTCAATTAAGGTAAGAATTCAAAATTGAATTGAATATTTTATCCTTCATAAAACCTAGATAATCTGCACTTTGTGACAGTGAAAATTTCTGAGATTTTAACTCTAACCATCAAACCATTTATTTATATATATATATATTTCTTTTTTCTTCCCTTAGTTTTCTTAGGCTTTCTAGTTTACCTGGTAATGAGCCTTTAATAGATGACACCCAGACCAGATGGTTTTAGGGCACCAGATGAGAAAACATCCCTCGGGTTTAAGGACTCGAGTAAACAAGGCCACAAAAATAAGGGGGATTATTTATTTCTTTTGACCACCGTTAGGCGTGAATAATCATGCTTCTTGAGGCATAATTATCTAGCTTAATAGTTTATTTTTTCTTCACATATAATATATATTTTTTCTTTTATTTATTTTTGCTTTATGACATTTTATTTCCATCCCAAAAATGTGTATGTATGAGGTGTAAGGCAAAAAATTCAAGATAAAATTATCTCTCCAATTTATCTTACTTAGCCTATAATCTTAAATAATATCTATTATTTTGACCAGGTTTAAGATGTCATAATTAAGACTTTCTTAATTTCTAAGATCATCTTAATTTTCTTAAAAATAGATTAAAACTTTGTCTCTTATTTCAAAAGTTTTTTTTTTAAAAGGAAGGGAAAAAATCCTATACGAAGGAAAATTCTAAGAATATCCTAAAAGAAGTGTAAAAGAAAGAAAATTTAAAAACTCTATGTTAGTAAATCCTCCCCCACACTTACACATGCATTGTCCTCAATGCATCATGATGTATGTATGCATGAAACAAATAGAGAAGGAAGGAAAAATCACCTCAAGGTGGTGGTTCCGGTGGCTGTCTGATTGGTCCACGAAATGCGGCCCAATCTAATATTGTGATTAGTCTACAGTTCTGCATTATTATATCATATTTTTTCATCTATTTATAAATAAAATATCGGTCTAAACTGTGTTTGGTCTCTCTTGCAGATAATCAAGACAAGGAGGGCAAATGGGTAATAAGAGCTTAATTAAACCCATTTTCGTGTAATTAAATTCGCATTTCTTAGAGGCCAAGTAAGGGATCTTCTAGAAGATACATTGAATTTAGACCCTTGCACACGTCAGACGAATATACAGATGAAAATACCCTAATCGGAGCATATCTAGAAGGTCCCCGAAGCGTCGCGAATCCCTGCACCAAAACCATGGACCTAGGTCCCTGGTATTATCGCGAAAACGCGGCAACATGGTGGGTCCACGCATTGATTTTGATGCGTGGCCTCGTCTCGTCTTCTGGAACCTCCTTTTGCCTATAAATATGGCAGAGTTTGGCCGAAACACAAGCATATTTGGATTTAGGCTAGGTTTTCTATCTTTTAGTGTAGTATAGTGTAGGTGTTCTTCTTCTTCTTCTTTGTATTTTCATTTATTTTTAGATCATGTATTAGGGCAGAGAGACTCAGAGAGAGAAAGAGAGAAATTGATGTAATAGATGGTGACAATCTATATAAAGGTGTCTTCTTTCTTCTCCATTGTAATCTTCTCCATCTTTTACATGATGTTTGGCTAATCCCTTCTTCTCATGACAATCTAACTACTAACCATAAACCATCTAACTACTTACTTGATAATCTACATGAATTTAATAGCCTCTACAAGGCCTTGCTCTTGCAAGAGCTATTGATGGTTCATGATGATGGATTCTAACATCCTAACATTTCTAACATCTAACCCACTAACTTACTAACTTGCAATGTCTTCTTTATTTTATGCTCACCTCTAACCGGTTTTGATGAATTAATAGTAGCTTGTAACTTGTTGTGTGGTATGGATGTGTTGTTTGAATGTAGAAGGACAATCTTATGGGTAATGCTCTGTATCGTATCTTGAAGCCAAGGATTAGTGATGGCCAAGGATCCATGTGAGGCAAATATCACTAAGAGGTTAGCATGTTAGTGGAGCAATTAGTAGTTACTAACCATGAGTTTTCTTTTATCTTGCTTTAAAAAACTGAATCTAAAATCTTTTATCATTTTTTCTATCGTTGTTTTGCTATCCTCTTAGTTAATTTTTGTTTCATCTTCTTTTCTATTTTGTTTTCGAAACCACTTCTCTTTTATTTTCACATGACGTTTTCATAATCTTCTCACCTATTACTTTGGATTTCTTTTTTTATTTTCTTTTACTCATTCTTTTATAAAGAAGAACTTGTTAACATAACACGTGAATAAAAACTGTTAATGCTTCTATCGGCTCCCGTCCCTGTAGAAAAAAGGATAAAATAGTTTGGAAATTGATTTTTAAAACATGATAAAAGAAAACCCATGGCTACTAACTACCAATAGCTCCACTAACCATGCTAACCTCTTAGTGATAGTTGCCTCACATGGATCCTTGGCCATCACTAGTCCTTGGCTTCAAGAGACGATACAGAGCACGACACATATGATGTTCTTCTACATTCAAATAACGCATCCATACCACAGAACAAGTCGTAAGCTACTATTAAATCATCAAATCCGGTTAGAAGTGAGCATGAAATAAAAATGACATTGCAAGTTAGCAAGTTAGTGGGTTAGGTGTTAAAAATGTTAGAATGTTAGAACCCATCATCATGAGCCTTCAATGGCTCTTGTAAGAGCAAGGCCTTGTAGAGGCTATTAGATTCATGTGGATTATCAAGTAAGTGGTTAGATGGTTAGTGGTTAGTCGCCATGAGAAGAAAAAATTAGCTAAGCACCATGTAGAAGATGGAGAAGATTATAATAGAGAAGAAAGGAGGCACCTTTATATAGATTATCACCATCTATTACATCAATATCTCTCTATCTCTCTCTGAATCTCTCTGCCTTACTACAAGATCTTAAAATAAAATGAAAATACAAAATAAAAGAAGAAGAAAGTCCTAATATATAATTAGAAGAGAGAAAACCTAGCCTAATTCTCAATTTGCTTGCGTTTCAGCCAAATCCTGTAGTATTTATAGGCAAAGAGAGGTTCCAGAAGACGAGACAAGGCCACGCGTCGAAGATCGACGCGTGGCCCCACCACCTTGCCGTGTTTCCACGGCAATACCAGGGATCTAGGTCTCCAGTTTTTGTGCGGGAATTCGCGGTGCTTCGGGGACCTTCTAGATATGCTCTAATTCGGGTATTTTCATCAGTATATTCATCTGACATGCGCAAGGGTCTAGGTTCAATGTATCTTTAGAAGATTCCTTACTTGGCCTCAAAGAAATATGGATTTAATTGCCCAAAAATGGGTTTAATTAAGCTCTTATTACCCTTTTGTCCTCCTTATCTTGATTATCTGCAAGAGAGAACAAAACACGATTTAGACCGACTTTTATTCATAAATCGGTGAGAAAATGTGATATAATAATGCAGAACTGTAGACTAATCACAGTTTAAAAAATCCTAATCTACAACTAGAAGAGAGAAAACCTAACCTAATCCTATACAAAGGAAAATTCACAGAGTCAATGGGGATTCACCCCCCCGAGTCAAAAATTTGATCGGGGCGGAACGAGCACTCTAAAATGTGTATTTTATGAAATCAATGAAAATGTATATGTGCTAATGTTCCCTCGATACTTCATTTACAGCATTGGCTCAACGGGTCGAATCAAAAGGGATGAGAGGCGATAGAAGCATTAACAGTTTTTATTCACGTCGGTTGTTAACAAGTTCTTCTTTGTTAAAGAATTAGAAAAAGAAAAAGAAAAGAAAAGAAATCCAGAAGTGATAGGTGAGAAGGCGATGAAAGGGCGATGTGAAAATAAAGAGAAGTGGTTTGGAAAATAAAATAGAAAAGAAGATGGAAGCTTGTGGTAAAGAAAATGAAACAAAGGTGAACTAAGAGGATGGTGAAAACAATGATGAAAAAATAAAAGGAGAGTTTTTGAAATCGATTTTTGAAACAAAGTAAAAAGAAAGGAGAATACTATGAAAGAAATCTCATAGTTTCTAACTACTAATTACTCTACTAACATGCTAACCTCTTAGTGATAGTCGCCTCACATGGATCCTTGGCCATCACTAATCCTTGGCTTCAAGAGATGATACAAAGCATGGCAAATAAGATGATTCTTCACATTCAAACTTGCATCAAGAGCAAGCTAATACAAACATTAGATCATCAAACCATTAGAAGCAAGCATGAAATAAGAGAGTAAGGTTGGTTAGCAAGTTAGCAAGTTAGATGTTAGAACCCATCATCATGAGCCATCAATGGTTCTTGCAAGAGCAAGGCCTTGTAGAGGCTACTAGATTCATGTGGATTATCAGGTAAGTGGTTAGCTAGTTGTGGTTAGTAGTTAGTCACCATGAGAAGAAAATCTAGCTAAGCATCATGTAGAAGATGGAGAAGATTACATTAGAAAAGAAAGGAGACACCTTTACATAGATTGTCACCATCTATTACATCAATATCTCTCTATCTCTCTCTGAATCTCTCAGCCCTACTACAAGATCTAAAAACGAAATGGAAATACAAAAGAAAAGAAAAGAAGAACATCTACACTACATGATTGGAAAAAGATAGTATGGTAGATTGCACAAATATTCAATAAAAGAAAGAAGGTTTAGAGTCAACCTTAGGTGCTTGATCACTCCACAATGTATTTAAAATGATTGATGTATCCTTTCCAAATCACCGTAGTAGCACAAGCTATACGGGTCGAATCCACAAGGAGAGCTCACGATGGAAGCTTTACGGTTTAATGTGAAGATAGAAAACGAAGGTTCTTCTTTGTTTTAAAAGAATGCAAAAGACATGGAAAAAGAAATGAAAGAATTGGTGGTTGGTTTGTACATGAAATGAAAACTATGGAAATAAAATGAAAAGAATCGAAGACAAGATTTGCTTTGGAATTAATACAAAAAGAATGAAAACTTGTAGAAGACTTTTAGATGAGAAGAGCCATGACTAGCTAACATTACTAACTTGCTAACTTACTAATCTCCGTTAGGGTGATGCTTGCCTCATGTTGATTCATCGGCATATGTTTGTCTTGCGTGTTGGTCTAGTTACTTTCCCACTTGATTGACGGGTAATCTTCTTGGACTTGTCTTGTAGCCTCATTGATGTCATAGGCCTTCAAGATAGACTTTCAATGGTGGAATCAAAAGAGTTGCCACTCAAGGGATGCTAAGGAAGAAGATACAACATTCATTAATTGAAGTAAAGAAGTTGTACAACAAATAGCATATGGTTGGTGATCCATCTCCATGTTCCATCAAGGCACTTGTTCTAAAGACAAGGCTCTAAATGAGGCACACATGAATCATATGGAGAATTACAACAAGAGATTGCCAAGCATGAAAGTAACCCATCGGGGATGAAAAAGACTCAACAATTGCAAGATGAAGAATTTGCATTCACCCAAGAGTTAGAAGTTAAGCAAGATTAGTTGTTAGCTAGTCATGTTAGAAGAAATTAGCTACTAGCCATTACAAGAAAAGAAAAGCAATTCATGAATAAGAGTGCAATGAAAGTAAAGCTTGAACTAAAGAATGCAAGTAAAGTACTAGAAAATGCTCAAGTAGAGAAAGGAGATTGGATTAAACCTTGCTTCACAAGTTGTCACACCTTGATTTACACAAGCTTTCTCTCTCTCACAATCTCTCTTTTTGCAGAATTTCTAGGGAGGAAGAAGACTAAGAGAAATAAAACCTAGAGAAAAATCAAAATGCAATCTCTTTCTCTATTCTCTCCTCTCTCCTCTCTCCTCTGGTTTTTGCGAAGGCCCTGGTGGTGTATTTATAGCCTCAGAGAGAAGCCTCTAGAACCCAGGTTGTTGGAGAGAATCTCGGGCTCAACGGCCTTGTAACTGCCCAGAATCGCGGCAGTTGCCGTGGATATGCGGCAGAATCTTGGTCGTTGAGGCCGAGATTTCTGTTGCGATTTTCTCGTAGGTTGTTAGCCACGTGGACCTTCTGGAAGTCTGAGCTGGCGCGTGGATATCTCCAGATCCTGGCCTCAACCTTTGGGCTCTCTTTTGGGCTTTGATTTATTCTCCTTTAATTCTTGATAATTAAAGGGATTTGGGCCTTTTCTCTATTAGAATATGGACCTGCAAAAATAGAGAGAAAAAGATAAAAAATCACATTTTTATTTACAATATGCATGGTATTGATGTGGTAAAATATGCAAAAATGAATAACAATCACACCCCCATACCTAGCTTTTGCTCGTCCTCGAGCAAAAAAGAAAGAAAAAGAAAATCCTAACTAGTTTATTACACCACTTTCGTAGGTGACACGATTGCACTGAGTAAGTGCAACAAGCCGTTAAACCTCTAGGTTACCCTAGAGGAGGAGTGTTGTCTCCTGAGGGTTTTCAGCGGATTGCACCCACAAAATCCATAAAGAAAAATAAAAGGGTTAGTGAAAATTTTGATCCATATTTTAAAGATTCTCACTTAAGTTATAGGTTTCAGGTTACCCTAAACTTGTCATTCCTTTTATAAGCGTCTATTTGGAGTTTTGTTTTCATCTTAGGTTAAGTTTTAGGGAAAAGATCAAAAACCGGATTTTGCATCAATCCTAGGATATATACATCTATAAATATGAAGGATCTTTCTTAGACTAAGTTCATTTATTTACTAATATATATAACATTTTTTTTATATATACAATATTTATTTATTTACATTTCCTTAGCATCCTTAGGCTTTCTAGTTTACCCTTGTAACGAGTCTCTTACCGATGACTCCCAAACCAGACGGTCTTAGGGCACCAGATGAGAAAACATCCCTAGGGTTCGATGACTCGAGTAAAAAGGCCACGAAGGAATTTAAGGACTTAACCACCTTTAGGCGTGATTAGCAATGCTTCTTGAGGCACGACTAACCAGCTTAATTAGTGGCTAAGTAATTATTATTATTTATATACATATTTATTTTTATTATTTTTTCTTTTTCTATTTTTTTATTATATATATATGTAAATAAAGTCACAAAGTCTTTGATTAATCCTTCAATATGTTTAATGTATATATCCTAAAGAAAGAATTAAAATCTAGTAATTTTTCTAATCCTTTATTACTTAACCTAAAAATCTAACAAAACTCCTCTTTTCGACTTATAATTAGAAATCTTAGTTTAGAGCTTCCTTAATCCCTAAAGTTAAGTTTGATTCTTTAAGCATGGATCAATGATTTCCTTTTTTTTATTATTTTTTTCTTTTTCTAAAAAGTAAAATCTAACAAGAAAATAGAAAATCTAAAAAGAAAGGTAAAATCTAAAAGAAAATAAAAACCTAAAAAGAAAATGAAAATCCTAAAAATAAAAATAAAAAGCCTAAAAAGAAAATGAAAAATCCTAGGTTAGCATCTACCCCCCATACCTATCTCATGCATTGTCCCCGATGTATGCAAGATGAAATGATGCATGAAATAGGTAAAGGTATGAAGCTACTCCCTCCGTCGCTTTGGACCAGCAGTGGTACTTGGTCCAGCCGACTGTGATCGTCTCAGCGCACCCTCGATACTATCCAACCTAGAGGATTGCTCCTCTACCTTCTTCCTAAGGCGAACCTGCCCCCGAAAGATCTTCTTCATGCCCCTCCAAATGGTGGACATGAAGGCACGTGAATCAGATGGGGGTCCTGCCTCCAAAATTGCGGCTCATCTTCTTCCTCTAAGCTTTCCTCCGAAGAGGACTCCACCGGTATATCTTCGGGTTGGACACTAGGTGTCCAAACCGCGTGCAAACAACTGTTATATGAACTGGTGGGTCTCTCTGCAGTAACAAACACTCAGTCAAAAGAATCAAAGACATCGTCCGGTAGGAAGGTCCTACACAGACGTGTAATCAGGATGGGATGGGAATATTTGGCACCCCGAGTGCGGGAGGAATTGGTAAGGATTGCGTGAAAGATGGCCTTATTTAAACAGACCGTGTGTTGTCGAGTCATCAAATCATGAATTATTTGCAACACTGGTCTGTTAAAGGATGTGGCATGTTTAAGCCCTAAAATGTTGCGTTTGATCCAGCGTCCAACACAGTGCACATTTCTAAAGGTGGTGTTGGCTTTGAGCCCACAGTTCTGCTCTGTGCAGCGAGCCCCCATGATTGTCATGTACTCTATCAGTGGCAAGGGGTCGCTATGATGGGGGTGACTTGGGACATTAGTAATTTCCTCAAGGAGAGGAATTGTGATAAAGATGTCCCCTAACGGCATATGGACTACGAATTGGTACGTCTCATAACTAACAGATGCATGATCAAGTGCATTATAAAATGTAGTGACTAGGTCAGGGCAGTAATATGCATCATTCTCACTGTTATCATATACCAGAGAATACCAATTCCATGCATGTGGCAACGGCGCCAAAAATTTGATTGGAAAAAGATAGTGTGGTAGATTGCACAAATATTCAATAAAAGAAAGAAGGTTTAGAGTCAACCTTAGGTGCTTGATCACTCCACAATGTATTTAAAATGATTGATGTATCCTTTCCAAATCACCGTAGTAGCACAAGCTATACGGGTCGAATCCACAAGGAGAGCTCACGATGGAAGCTTTACGGTTTAATGTGAAGATAGAAAACGAAGGTTCTTCTTTGTTTTAAAAGAATGCAAAAGACATGGAAAAAGAAATGAAAGAATTGGTGGTTGGTTTGTACATGAAATGAAAACTATGGAAATAAAATGAAAAGAATCGAAGACAAGATTTGCTTTGGAATTAATACTAAAAGAATGAAAACTTGTAGAAGACTTTTAGATGAGAAGAGCCATGACTAGCTAACATTACTAACTTGCTAACTTACTAATCTCCGTTAGGGTGATGCTTGCCTCATGTTGATTCATCGGCATATGTTTGTCTTGCGTGTTGGTCTAGTTACTTTCCCACTTGATTGACGGGTAATCTTCTTGGACTTGTCTTGTAGCCTCATTGATGTCATAGGCCTTCAAGATAGACTTTCAATGGTGGAATCAAAAGAGTTGCCACTCAAGGGATGGTAAGGAAGAAGATACAACATTCATTAATTGAAGTAAAGAAGTTGTACAACAAATAGCATATGGTTGGTGATCCATCTCCATGTTCCATCAAGGCACTTGTTCTAAAGACAAGGCTCAAAATGAGGCACACATGAATCATATGGAGAATTACAACAAGAGATTGCCAAGCATGAAAGTAACCCATCGGGGATGAAAAAGACTCAACAATTGCAAGATGAAGAATTTGCATTCACCCAAGAGTTAGAAGTTAAGCAAAATTAGTTGTTAGCTAGTCATGTTAGAAGAAATTAGCTACTAGCCATTACAAGAAAAGAAAAGCAATTCATGAATAAGAGTGCAATGAAAGTAAAGCTTGAATTAAATAATGCAAGTAAAGTACTAGAAAATGCTCAAGTAGAGAAAGGAGATTGGATTAAACCTTACTTCACAAGTTGTCACACCTTGATTTACACAAGCTTTCTCTCTCTCACAATCTCTCTTTTTGCAGAATTTCTAGGGAGGAAGAAGACTAAGAGAAATAAAACCTAGAGAAAAATCAAAATACAATCTCTTTCTCTATTCTCTCCTCTCTCCTCTCTCCTCTGGTTTTTGCGAAGGCCCTGGTGGTGTATTTATAGCCTCAGAGAGAAGCCTCTAGAACCCAGGTTGTTGGAGAGAATCTCGGGCTCAACGGCCTTGTAACTGCCGCAGAATCGCGGCAGTTGCCGTGGATATGCGGCAGAATCTTGGCCGTTGAGGCCGAGATTTCTGTTGCGATTTTCTCGTAGGTTGTTAGCCACGTGGACCTTCTGGAAGTCTGAGCTGGCGCGTGGATATCTCCAGATCCTGGCCTCAACCTTTGGGCTCTATTTTGGGCTTTGATTTATTCTCCTTTAATTCTTGATAATTAAAGGGATTTTGGGCCTTTTCTCTATTAGAATATGGACCTGCAAAAATAGAGAGAAAAAGATAAAAAAAATCACATTTTTATTTACAATATGCATGGTATGGATGTGGTAAAATATGCAAAAATGAATAACAATCACTACACTACACTAAAAGATAGAAAACCAAGCCTAAATCCAAATCTGCGTGCATTTCGGCCAAACCCTGTCATATTTATAGGCAAAAGGAGGTTCCAGAAGACGAGACGACGACGCGTGGCCCCACCACTTTGCCGCTTCTTCGCAGCAATACCAGGGACCTAGGTCCCTGTTTTTGTGCGGGGATTCGTGGCACTTTGGGGACCTTCTAGATATGCTCCAATTCGGGTATTTTCTTCCGTATATTCATCTGGCGTGCACAAGACTCTAGGTTCAATGCATCTTCTAGAAGATCCCTTACTTGGCCTCCAAGAAATGCATATTTAATTACCCAAAAATGGATTTAATTAAGCTTTTATTACCCTTTTGCCCTCCTTGTCTTGATTATTTGCAAGAGAGATAAAAACACGATTTAGACCGACATTTTATTCATAAATTAGCAGGGAAATGCGATATAATGATGCAGAACTGTAGACTAATCACACGCCCACACTTATCTTTTACTCGTCCCGAGCAAAACAAGAAAAGAAAAACTATACTACAAATGTTATTACACCACTTTCGCCAGTGACGCGATTGCATTGAGCGTGTGCAACAAGCCATTAAACCTCTAGATAACCCCTAGCGGAGGAGTTTTATCTCCTGAGAATTTTTAGTGGATTGCACCCACAAAATACATAAAGAAAGAAGACAAATGTTAATATTTTGAAAACACATTTTGAAAGAGAGACAAGTTTACGAAATATTTGTGCAAAAATATAAGCGATCTAAGGTCATAAGTCCACCAAAAATTATTCTTCCTTAAACTTAGTCTCTATGCAAGATCATATTTCAGTTAAGGTAAGAATTCAAAATTAGATTGAATATTTTATCTTTCATAAAACCTAAATAATATGCACTTTGTAATAGTGAAGATTTTTGAGATTTCAATTATAACCATCAAGCCATTATATATATATATATATATATATATATATATATATATATATATATATATATATATATATATATATATTCCTTTTTTTTCTTCCCTAGTTTTCTTACGTTTTCTAATTCACCCGGGTAGTAAGCCTTTAACCGATGACTCCCAGACGGACGGTTCTTAGGGCACCAGATGAGAAAACATCCCTCGGGTTTAAGGACTCGAGTAAACAAGGCCACAAAACTAAGAGGGATTATTTGTTTCTTATGATCACCGTTAGGCGTGAATAATCATGCTTCTTGAGGCATAGTTATCTAGCCTAATAAGTGATTTTATTTATTTATTTATAACATATATATTTTTTCTTTTTATTTATTTTTGCTTTATGACATTCTAGGTCTTTGTTTCTATCCCAAAAATGTGCAAATGTGAAGTGCATACTATCTAAGGTAAAAAATTCAAGATAAAATTATCTCTCCAATTTATCTTACTTAGCCTATAATCTTAAACAAGATCCATTATTTCGACTAGGTTTAAGATGTCATAATTAAGGCTTTCTTAAGTTCTAAGTTCATCTTAATTTTCTTAAAATTAGATTAAAACTTTGTCTCTTATTTCAAAAAGTTTTTTTTTAAAGAAAGGGGAAAATCTTATACAAAGGAAAATTCTAAGAATATTCTAAAAGAAGTGTAAAAGAAAAAAAATCTAAAAACTCTATGTTAGTAAACCCTCCCCCACACTTATCTCATGCATTATCCTCAATGCAGCGTGATGTATATATGCATGAAACAAATAGAAAGGGAAGGAAAAATCACCTCAAGGTAGTGGTTCCGGTGGTGGTCTGACTAGTCAAGAAATGCGGCTTAATCCAATTTGCGTAGAGTTCGGAGGAACCCACCAGAGACCTCTATAATACAACCCACTAGAATGATGTATATATGGATGATTTTTATAAGAATTTAACCCCATCTAATTTTCAAATTTTCAAAATAATTTTGTAGTCAAATTTATCAAGACCCTTGTTCCTGAATGGAATGATTGATTTGGACTCAGAAAGTACAGGAACTAATACCGACTCATAAGTCAAGTAAGGTTCAGGAGTCGAGATTGGTTCAGGAAATGGGTCCAAATCAAGAAGTAGAAACTCAAATCCACATTCATTTCCCCATGATGGAATTTGACTTCCTAAGGTTGGTGATTTCAGTTCAAGAATGATAGGTGTAGAAACCAAAACTGACTCTAAAATATTACTCAAGTTGGGTAACAAAACAGGAGTCAATATTGATTCAGGACTCTTGTTGTTTTGAAAATCAAGACTCAATTTCAGAACATCCAATTGAACTTGACCAATATCAAATTCTTGAAAACCACATTGACATGTTGGCAAGTTATCCCTTTTCTGAGATTGAACTTGAGCATGAATATGATCCTGAACCTCAAGTTAGTAATTCAATTTCACTTCCTGATTCAATAATGACTGAGGTGTTTTTACCTAATTTCAGGTTTTTTTCCGAGTCAACATTGGATCCTGTGCCAGTCCATTGTGAAATTGAATCACCAATCTTTTATGATCATCGTATTGAACTTGACCAATTTCATACTTTTGAAATCCCATTGATAAATTGGCAAGTTCTTATTTTTATGCGATTGAACTTAATGTCTCTCTTTCTTTGAGATAAGCTCCTTTATCCATCCACGGTTGTTAACCATAGACTAATATTTATTAGTCTACGGTTCTGAATAGCCTAAATCCCCATTGATGGCTCATGATCAAAAATTTAATTAGAGAGGAACCAGCACTCATAAAATGTGTGTTTCGTAAAATCAATGAAAAGCTCGTTTGTGCTAATGTTCCCTCGATACTTTCGTTATAATATTGGCTCAACGGGTTGAATCCATAGGGAAGAGAGATGATAGAAGCGTTAACAGTTTATGTTCACGTCGGTTGTTAACAGTTTCTTCTTTTGTTAAAGAATTAGAAAAGAAAAAGAAAATAAATCCAGAAGTGATAATTGGAGAAGGGTGATCAAGGGAAACCGCGCACAAAAAGTGTATGTTTTGAAATCAAGAGTTAAAGTGTATGTGCTTTGGCTTTCTCAATACTTTTGTTATAGCATGGAGGCTAAAACGAGTCGAATCCACAAGGACGAAAAGTGATAGAAGTTTACACGGTATGTTCACGTGTATGTTAATTGTTCTCTAATGTTTGAAAGAATGAAAGGAATAGAAAATAAAGAATGAAAAGAGAAGTACGATAAAATACAAAGAAGTGGGAAACATAGAAGAAATAGTTTTTGTGATTTTTATTTGTATATTTAAAATAAAGTGAAAGATAAAGAAAACTCATGGCTACTAACTACTAATGGCTCCACCAATAATCTAACTTCTTAGTGATAGTTGCCTCACATGTATCCTTGACAATCACTAGTCATTGGTTCAAGAGCGTTTCAAAGCATGACCCATATGTAACTCATCACATCCCAACTCAACAAAACAAGTGAAAGCTACACTTAAACCATCAAAACTAAAAATAAGCGTGGAGTAAAGTAATGTTAGCTTGTTAGAGAGTTAGAATGTTAGATCCATCATCATGAGCCATCAATGGCTCTTACAAGAGTAAGGCCAAGTAGAGGTTATTAGATTCATGTGGATTATCAACTAAAAAGTTATACTAGTTAGTGGTTAGTAGTTAGTTTCCATGAGATAAAAATTATCTACACATGTAAAAGGGATTAGAGAGAAGAAAATAAAGATAAGTTAAGAGAGCACCTTTCATAGATTGTCACCTTCTATTACAAGCACTCTTGCTTCCCAACATGTGCCACTCTCTCTCCCTATTACAAGATCTATAAGAAATGAAAAATACAAAGGAGGAGAAGAAGAACACTAACCTAAACTACCCTAAACTACAAAATGGAGATGAAAATTATCCTAAACTCTACATATCTCTAATTGAAGAACCCCAGGGGGGTATTTATAGGCACCAGGGTAAAGGGCAAACCCTGGCCCAAAGTACGGGCGCGGCCACGCATGTACTACCGCGAAAACGCGACAAAAGCCGCATTTCCGTGGCTCTTCTAGAGCCAAGCGCGCGGCGCCAAGCGCCGCGCTGTCCCGTCTGTCCCCTATCGTTGTCAGTGCCTGGTTTCTGGTTTTCAGCCCCTGGTTTTGACAAAAAGCTCTCCAATATCAATGTCTATATTATAGGCCTTTAATCACCCATTAAATGGTGATTTAAGATTTTCTTCTTCATTGCACACCATGGACCTAGAAACATGCAAGAGAGGTGTTTATTAGCAAAATTTAATATGAAATAAATGTGAAGATGTGGTATGAAATATGCAGTTTTAAAGACTAATCACACCCCACACTTATCTTTTGCTCGTCCCGAGCAAAACAAAAAACTAAGAAAATTATTACACCACTTTCGTAGGTGACGCGATTGCATCGAGCATGTGCAATAAGCCGTTAAACCTCTAGGTTTCCCCTAGAGGAGGAGTTTTGTCTCCTGATATTTTTTAGCGGATTACACTCACAAAATCCATGAATAAAGAAATCAAATATTAGTATTTTGAAAATATATTTTGAAATAGAGAAAAGTGTTGAAGTATTTTTGCGAAAATATAAGTGATTCAAGGTCATAGGTTAACCAGAAATTATTCTTCCTTAAACTAAGTTGAAATACAAAATCTTGTTATAAATTAAATGTAAGAATTTAAAATTGAATTGATTCTTTGATCTTTTATAAAACTCTTAGAAAAATATGCACTTTGTGAACTGTGAAGATTTTTGGGATATTGACTCAAAGTTTCATGCCATTTATTTTTGTATAATTATTTTTTATCTTTTTTCCCTTAGTTTTGTTAGGCTTTCTTATTTACCCGTGTAGTGAGCCTTTAGCCGGTGACTCCCAAACCAGATGATCTTAGGGCACCAGATGAGAAAACATCCCTCGGACTTAATGACTTGAGTAAACAAGGCTACAAAACTAAAGGTGATTATTTTATTTTTGTCTACCATTTTAGATGTGAATAATCATACTTCCTGAGGCATAATTACCCAACTTCAATAAGTAATTTTTATTATTGTAAATTGTTTTCTTTATTTATGGCATTTTTAGTCTTTGTTTCAATCCCAAAAATTGTGTATGTGTGAAATGCATAAATCTAAAGCAAAAAATCAAGACCAAATTATCTTTTTAATCTTACTTTCTTATCCTAAAATTTAAACAAGATCTATTATTTTGGCTTCGTTTAAAAATTCATAATTTTAGTTCTTCCTAATTCCTAAGATAATCTTAATTTTCTTAAAAATAAATCAAAACTATTTCCCTTGTTTCAAAAGGTTTTGTAAAAAGAAAAGAAAAGTTCTAATAAAAGAGAAAAGTTTTTATACAAAAGAAAATTTTAAAAAGTTCCTAAAAAGAAGTGTAAAAGAAAGAAAATCTAAAACTACCTATATTAGTAAACCCTCCCCCATACTTATCTCATGCATTGTACTCAATGCATCGTGAATGTGTGTATACATGAAACAAATGGGAAGGGAAGGAAATTTACGTCATGGTGGTGGCTCCGGTGGTGTTCTGATTGGGCCAAGCGTTGCTACCCCACCAAGATAATGTGGATCTTGAAGGAACCCACCAATGATCTCGCTAATACGACCCAATAAAAGAATGATTGAATGAATGGTCTTATTTAAAAAATTATCCCCATCTAATTTCCAATTTTCAAAAATAATTACTGAGTGATTTTCTTTAACATCCTTGTCTAACAATGAAGTATGATTTTGGGAGATGATTGATTTGGACTCAAATGGATCAGGAATAAAAACTGATACTGACTCGGGAATTTGTCTCAGATCAAGTCGAGAGTCAACAATGAGAGTCGAAATGGGTTCAAAAATAGGGTCCAAACTAAAGAATTGATGTTTACACACTTTACCCATTAATGAAGTGTGATCATAAGATATTGGTGATTCAATTTCACAGTGTACTGGTACAGGATTCAATGTTGACTCCGGAATAGAGAAAAAAATCTGGTAAAGATACCGGAGTCATTATTGAATCAAAAAGTGAAATGGAATCACCAACATGAGGTTCAGGATCACTTTCAGGCTCAAGTTCAATTTCAGGAAAAGGATAACTTGTCAAAATTTCAAGAGGTTGATGTTGGTCAAGCTCAGATTGGTATGATCAAATTGAAACTGGATGTTCAAAATCACATGATTCTTGGGTCCAATCAGTAGAGTTAGGGATATAAGATCGGTCAAAGGTCGACGAGAAAGACTTTCCTCGCTCTCACTGATTAATTCGCTCATTAGTGAGTCTAACCTACTGATAGTCCGGGTAACAGAATTTGGAGTCGGAATCATGTCTTCCATACTTTTTGCAATTGGTTCTTCTTGAAAAGGTGAGTATGGAAGTTGATTTTGAAAATTGTGATGAAATTGTGAGTCCATCGGATTTTCTGATTGCTGCTCGGACTCACGCAAGGGTTCCATACTCAAGTCCAGTATTGATGGTCGTTCATTTTGAATCGGTGAGACTGGAAAAGATAAGTAGGACTCTTGAAATTTGGTTAATATGATGAGTCCAACATGTTTTGCATTCTTTCACAAAAGACTTTCAAATGCTATCTAGCTCAAATTCTTCTTCAATTGGATGCTCTAGAAATGGAGTATGTAGAGTTTGGTATGGGAAGGATTGTGAATTGAGCAATTTTGAATTTGTTGTAGGGACTCTTCCATACTCCTTTTCAAATTAGATTTTTCTTCAGTTGGTGGAATAGGAAAAGGAGTATATGAACCAACATCGGGGAATAAACTTTGTGAAAATTGTGGACAAGGCAGTTGAAAATATGACCCGGGGGAGGTGAATCCTCATTGACTCTGTGAAGAGTTGAAATTATTTGAAAATTATAGTCATATGACTAAGGATATGGGTCATATTGAGTCGGATAATCCAACTCGACATATATGGTGGTTCATATTGTACATAGCCGGGTTGGAGTTATCCGATTCAAATAAGGTTGGGATGAAATATGGATTCATATTATGATTGAAAGAATTATTGTTGTTAAAATCCATTTCACAATTTAAAAAAAGAAGAAAAACAAACAAACAAATAAACAAAAAGAAAACAAGCCTATGATAGGGTTGACTTAGACCTAGACGACTCCTAACTAGTTAGACTGTTCACGGGGGGTACATTGTCAGAATCTGACCACGAGTTAATCAGCTAGGTAGGGGCATGATCAGTGGGAGCTATCCGTGCCGGATCAACGGGCCTAATTATGCCAAACCACTGTTCTTTGAGGTTTCGCCTCTCAATTCCCAAGCTTAACACAGTTTTGACAAGAGTCAACTTCTAAAAACTTCCCCCTTAGGTCAACCTCTTAAATGAGTCCGAGATGTCCCTAGGGGCCAACGTCTAGGAAATTTTATTTAGGATTGGGTTGTGTGAGTGGGAGGCGTTTTTTGGGCTGAGAGAGGGTAATGACTTCCCCACCTTATGTTGTCTGGGTTTTCCCTTAAGTTTAATTCATGCAAGTGTGCAACATAGATAAGAATGAACACACAAAAGAGTAAATTACCCACATGTTTGTCCTAACTATATGTTATACAATATGTACACCTCCTATCAATATCACAACAACACAAGAATAAAATGTAGTATATTGGAATGAAAATTGACACGTGCCTAGATGCAAATGTCTAAACCATTTTAAAGTATCCAATTACCATATTTTAAGTCTTAAAATTATTTACAGTGTACAGGTAATATAAACAATATTAGCAGCAGATTATAAGAATATATAAGAATTTACCCGACCACACAAGAATAAGTCTGGACTTCAGCAATGCTAAAGAATTTGACCTGCACACTAAAAATAAAGAAGAAAAGTTAACAAAAATATGAAATTAAACTGATCCCATCCCCGACAACAGTGCCAAAATTTGATCGAGGAAACACGTACAAAAAGTGTATGTTTTGAAATCAAGAGTTCAAATGTGTATGCTTTGGCTTCCTCGATAATTCTGTTATAGCATGGAGGCTATAACAAGTTGAATCCACAAGGATGGGAGGCGATAGAAACTTACACGGTATGTTCACGTATATGTTAATGGTTTTTCAATGTTTGAAAGAATGAAAGGAAAAGAAAATAAAGAATGAAAAGAGAAATACGGTGAAATACAAAGAAGTGGGAAACATAGAAGAAATAGTTTTGTGATTTTTTTTTGTATATCTAAAACAAAATGAAAGATAAAGAAAACTCATGCTACTAACTACTAATGGCTCCACCAATATGCTAACTTCTTAGTGATAGTTGCCTCACATGTATCCTTGGCAATCACTAGTCCTTGGTTCAAGAGCGTTTCAAAGCATGACCCATATGTAACTCATCACATCCCAACTCAACAAAACAAGTGCAAGCTACACTTAAACTGTCAAAACTAAAGTAAGCATGGAGTAAAGTAATGTTAGCTTGTTAGAGAGTTAGAATGTTAGATCCATCATCATGAGATATCAATGGCTCATGCAAGAGTAAGGTCAAGTAGAGGCTATTAGATCCATGTGGATTATCAACTAAGAAGTTAGACTAGTTAGTGGTTAGTAGTTAGTTGCCATGAGAGAAAAATTAGCTGCACATGTAAAAGGGATTAGAGAGAAGAAAATAAAGATAAGGTAAGAGAGCACCTTTCATAGATTGTCACCTTTATTACAAGCACTCTTGCTTCTCAACATGTACTACTCTCTCTCCCTATCACAAGATCTACAAGAAATGAAAAATACAAAGGAGGAGGAAGAAGAACACTAACCTAAACTACCATAAACTACAAAATAGAGATGAAAACTATCCTAAACTCTGCATATCTCCAACTGAAGAATCCCAGGGGGTATTTATAGGCACATGGGAAAGGGGGCCAGGGGGCAAACCCTGGCCCAATGTACGGGCGCGGTCGCGGCCGTACTGTCACGAAAACGCGACAAAAGTCGTGTTTCCGTAGCTCTTCTAGAGCTGCGCGCGCGGTGCCACGCGCCGTGCGCTGTCCGTCTGTCCCCTATCGGTGTTAGTGCCGATTTCTGATTTTTAGCCCCTTGTTTTGGCAAAACAGCTCTCCAAGGTCAATGTTTATATTATAGGCCTTTAATCCACCCATTAAATTGTGATTTAGGGTCTTCTTCTTCATTGCACACTATTGACATAGAAACATACAAGAGAGGTGTTTATTAGCAGAATTTAATATATAATAAATGTGAAGATGTGGTATGAAATATGCTGTTTTAGAGACTAATCAAAGGGCGATGAAACGGTAATATGAAAATAAAGAGAAATGATTTTGAAAACTAAAGAAGATGAAGCAAAGGTGAACTAAGAGGATGGTAAAAATAACGATAGAAAAAATGATAAAAGAGTTTGGAATTGGTTTTTAAAACAAAATAAAAGAAAACTTATGACTACTAACTACTAATTGCTCCACTAACCATGCTAATCTCTAAGTGATAGTTGTCTCACATGGATCCTTAGTCATCACTAATCCTTGGCTTCAAGAGACGATACAGAGCATGGCCCATAAGATTGTTCTTTTACATTCAAACTTGCATCAAGAGCAAGCTAATACAAATATTAGATCATCAAAATCATTAGAAGCAAGTATGAAATAAGAGAGAGTTAGCTTGGTTAGCAAGTTAGCAAGTTGATGTTAGAACCCACCATCATGAGCCATCAATGGCTCTTGCAAGAGCAAGGCCTTGTAGAGGCTACTAGATTCATGTGGATTACCAAGTAAGTGGTTAGCTAATTAGTGGTTAGTAGTTAGTCACCATGAGAAGAAAATCTAGCTAAGCATCATATAGAAAATGGAGAAGATTACATTGGAGAAGAAAGGAGACACCTTTATATAGATTGTCACCATCAATTACATCAATATCTCTCTCTATATCTCTCTAAATCTCTCAGCCCTACTACAAGATCTAAAAATAAAATGGAAATACAAAAGAAAAGAAAAGAAGAACACCTACACTACACTATACTAAAAGATAGAAAAACCTAGCCTAAATCCAAATCTGCTTGTGTTTCGGCCAAAACCTGCAGTATTTATAGGCCTATATAGGAGGGTCTAGAAGACGAGACAAAGTCACACATCAAAGATCGATGCGTGGCGCCACCACTTTGCCACGAAAACTCAGCATTTTCGTGTTTTTGCGGCAATACCAGGGACCTAGGTCCCTGGTTTTTGTGAGCGTGTTCCTGTTGCTTCTAGTACCTTCTTGGTATACTTGGATTCTTGTATTTGCGCCCGGATATTCGTTTGACGTGCGCAAGGGTCTACTTTCAATGCATCTTCTATAAGCTCCCTTACTTGGCCTCCAAGAAATTTAGATTTAATTACCCAAAAATGGGTTTAATTAAGCTCTTATTACCCTTTTGCCCTCCTTGTCTTGATTATCTGCAAGAGAGACCAAAACACGGTTTAGACCGACATTTTATTCATAAATCGGTGGACAAATGTGATATAATAATGCAGAACTATAGACTAATTACACCCCACACTTATCTTTTGCTCGTCTCGAGCAAAACAAGAAAAGAACAACTATACTACAAATATTATTTCACCACTTTCGCAGGTGACGCGATTGCACTGAGCGTGTGCAACAAGCTGTTAAACATCTAGGTTACCCCTAGAGGAGGAATTTTGTCTCATGTGGGTTTTCAGCGGATTGCACTCACAAAATCCATAAAGAAAGAAGATAAATGTTAGTATTTTGAAAACAAATTTTAAAGAGAGACAAGTTTAAGAAATATTTTTGCAAAAATATAAGCAATCTAAGGCCATAAGTCCACCAAAAATTAGTCTTCCTTAAACTTAATCTCTATGCAAGATCTTGTCTTCAATTAAGGTAAGAATTCAAAATTGGATTGAATATTTTACCTTCATAAAACCTAGATATTATGCACTTTGTTATAGTGAAGATGTCTGGGATTTCAACTCTAACCATCAAACTGTTGGCCCAGAGGCCTTCCACTCTAGTTTTGATGATGATTAACTCATGTAGTTATAGTTTACTAATAATCTTGTGATGTTTAGTTTCAGATACTTAATCAAGATATTAGTAGTTGATTAGCTTCAACAAAGGTGTTTCGGAGCTTTCACATGGTGATTCAAGAGCCCGAGCGTCAAAGTTCATATCTAGCACTCGGTTGGAGTCAAGCTCGGTGGATCACGTTTGGATCGAGTCAACTTGGAGACGGAGCTCTACAAGAAGACTTCGGTACAGTGTTTAGTTTATGTTTTAGATCCATTGTTAAAGATTAGATAGTGTGATATGCTCAAGTTCACAACACACACACTTGTTTAAGTTTCATGTTTATTGGTTTTCGGTTTTTTGGTTTAACCGATCTTAGTTTTCATGAATAGAATTATATCAAAATAAGTTTACATGGTTTAGTGTATATTATATTTGCTCTATATACATCTATGCTTCAACTATTTAAACAAACTTAGTCTGATAGTCTATTTCATGAGTTTGGAGTTTTGGTATTTTTAACAAAACTTATTTTTAGATTTATAGTCAAAAATAGTGATATATATATATATATATATTTCATGTATATTGGATTCTATCTATATACTATATGCTTAAATGTTATTTCTATATCATGTTTTTGTATTTGGATGAGTTTTGGACAAAACGATTTTCCATTTCAAAATCCTAGTTTTGAAAAAATACGGAATTTGGTTTTCGGTAAATTTTCATAACACAAAAAGAGTTTAAAATGCTTGTAACTTGGTTTGATTTTTACTCAACAAGTTTGTATTTCAAAGAGAATATAAGAACTTATTTTTATGAATTTTTAGAGATTTTATGGGATTTATTTGATAAATAAAGACCCAAGTTTTAAATCCCTTAACTAGCCCTACCAGGCTCTGGCGGTCGACCGGGCCGGTTGACCGGACCCAGAGTCAGTCGACCGGATCGGTCGACCGACGTGCATAAGAACGTGCACGCTGACCAGCCACTTAGGCCGGTCGATCGAGCGGTGGACCGACTGAAAGTGTCCCACTCTCGGGTGGGGGCGGTTGACGGACGGTCGACCGTGAGGCTTGGCACGGTCGACCGGGAGGTCGAACGGCAAGCTCAACGATCATATTTTTTACCGTTGGTCGGTCGACCGGAAGGTCAAAACAGAACTTTCTGCCTGCCAACGGGCAGATTCTTTTGGGGCCTATTTATACCCCATTTGAGGGATGTTTTAGATAAGATTTTTAGAGAGAAATTTTCATACTCTTTAAGTGTTGTTCAGCAAAAACTTTTGGGTTCAAAATCTTAATCTCTATTTATTTTTAAGTGTTTGAAAATTCAAAGAAAATAGTGTTTTTAGGAATTGGTTTTTGGTCTAAAAGTTCTATATCTATTTGGAGTTTTTCCTAAGTGATTTTCTTTGATCAAAACACTTTGTTTTCTTACACTTAAGCTTATCATTCTATCCTCTCTATAGGATCTTTGTTTTGTGAGAAAGAGATTGGTTTGTGGTCTTTTGATCACTAAGTTGTAAACCCTCCTAGTTTGTGTTATCCCTCTTGTGTAGAGGTTGATTTTGGAGTGGTGGCTTTGTGCCCTATCCCTCTAGTGAGAGGTTGATTGTGTTTGTATTGGCTTTGTGCCTATCCCTCATTTGTGAGGTTGATTTTATGGTGGCTTTGTGCCTAGCCTCTAAGTGTTGAGGTTGTGTTTGTAATTGAGAGAGGAGTTGTGTACTCCCGGTTGTATGCCCTAAATCCTCAGTGGAGGTTCCCTGTGTGGACAAGTTAGTGGAAATCCTCCTGTGTGAAGGCGGGGACGTAGAGCTGTGTGCTCAAACCTCGAAATATATCTCGGTGTTTACGTTTGATCCACTTACTCTAACTCTCTCTCTTTACATTGTACCTTGCATCATTTCATATTGCTCATTCATATATTATATGCTTATCTTGTTTGTGTGTGCCTCACTTTGTTTAACCACAAGAGCTTCACATAGCACCTCAACTCTTATTTAGAGGAATCAAGAGGATTTAATCTAGAGCCCTTCAGCGGGAATTCAGCTACACTGCTGGTTACATTAAGTGTCTTGCTATTAAAGTTTTAAATTCCGCATTTTGTTCATTAGATTAGCCGTACACCTATTCACCCCCCCCTAGGTGTACTTACACAAACCCTTTATATATATATATATATATATATATATATATATATATATATATATATATATATATATATATATATATATAATATTTCTTTTTCTCTTTTTTCTTCCCTTAGTTAGGCATTCTAGTTTACCCGGGTGGTGAGTCTTTAACCAATGACTCCCAAACCAGACGGTTTTAGGGCACCAGATGAAAAAACATCCCTCAAGTTTAAGGACTCGAGTAAACAAGGCCACAAAACTAAGGGAGATTATTTGTTTCTTATGACCACCATTAGGCATGAATAATCATGCTTCTTGAGGTATAGTTATCAAGCTTAATAAGTGATTTTTTTATTTATTCATACCATACATATATTTTTTCTTTTATTTATTTTTATTTTATGACATTTTAGGTCTTTGTTTCCATCCCAAAAATATATAAGTGTGAAGTGCATACTCTCTAAGGCAAAAAATTCAAGATAAAATTATCTCCCCAATCTTTTATACTTAACCTATAATTTTAAATAAGATCTATTATTTCAACTAGGTTTAAGATGTCATAATTAAGATTTTCTTAATTTCTAAGATCATCTTAATTTTCTTAAAAATAGATGAAAACATTGTCTCTTATTTCAAAAAGCTTTTAAAGAAAGTGAAAAAATTCCAATACAAAAGAAGAATTTTAAGAAGTGAAAAAATAAAGAAAATCTAAAAACTCTATGTTAGTAAGCTCTTCCCCACACTTAACTCATACATTGTCCTCAATGCGTCGTGAATATATATATGCATGAAACAAATAGAGAGGGAAGGAAAAATCACCTCAAGGTGTAGTTCCGATGGCGGTCTGATTGGTTTAGGAAATGCGGCCCAATCCAATTTTCGTGGAGTTCGGAGAAACCCACTAGAAACCTCTAAAAAACAACCCACAAAAATGATGTATATATTTATGATTTTTATTAATGAAATTTGATGAAATGTCATTGATTTTTATTATGATTTCTTGTAGGTGGGATTTGAACTATATAATACCGTATTTTAGTTCAAATCCATTAAATTACTATGCTAATTACATCTATTTCCATCATTTTAGTGTTCTAAGTAGATTACGAGCTTTTCATTGATTTGTCTTCAAATAGCTGCAAATGCCGCGTTTCAGCGGCAAAGTGGTGGGGCCACGCGTCAATCTTCGACGCGTGGCCTCGTCTCGTCTTCTGGAACCTCCTTTTGCCTATAAATATGGCAGGATTTGGCCGAAACGCAAGCATATTTGGATTTATGCTATGTTTTCTATCTTTTAGTCTAGTGTAGTATAGTGTAGGTGTTCTTCTTTTCTTTTCTTTTGTATTTCCATTTCGTTTTTAGATCTGTAGTAGGGCTCAGAGATTCAGAGATAGAGAGAGATATTGACGTAATAGATGGTGACAATCTATGTAAAGGTGTCTCCTTTCTTCTCCATTGTAATCTTCTCCATCTTTACATGATATTTAGCTAATTTCTTCTTCTCATGAAAATCTAACTACTAACCACTAACCATCTAACCACTTACATGATAATCTACATGAATCTAATAGCCTCTACAAGGCCATGCTCTTGCAAGAGCCATTGATGGCTCATGATGATAGATTCTAACATTCTAACATTCCTAACACCTAACCCTAACATGCTAACTTGCAATGTCTTCTTTATTTCATGCTCATCTCTAACTTGTTTTGATGATCTAATAGTAGATTGGAACTTGTTTTGTAGAATGGATGTGTTGTTTGAATGTAGAAGAACAATCTTATGGGCCATGCTTTGCATCGTCTCTTGAAGCCAAGGACTAGTGATGGCCAAGGATCCATATGAGGCAACTGTCACTAAGAGGTTAGCATAGTTAGTGTATCAATTAGTAGTTAGTAGCCATGAGTTTTCAACATTACGGATATTCGATATAATAACACGATTGTTAATAAGTTCTTCTTTTTTAAAGAATTAGAAAAAGAAAAAGAAAAGAAAAGAAATCCAGAAGTGATAGGTGAGAAGGCGATGAAACGACGATGTGAAAATAAAGAGAAGTGGTTTGAAAAATAAAATAGAAAAGAAGATGAAGCTTATGGTAAAGAAAATGAAACAAAGGTGAATTAAGAGGATGGTGAAAACAATGATTAAAAAATAAAAGGAGAGTTTTTGAAATCTTTTTTGAAATAAGTAAAAAGAAAGGAGAATACTATGAAAGAAATCTCATGCTTTCTAACCACTAATTACTCCACTAACATGCTAACCTCTTAGTGATAGTTGCTTCACATGGATCCTTGGCCATCACTAATCCTTGGCTTCAAGAGATGATACAAAGCATGGCAAATAAGATGGTTCTTCACATTCAAACTTGCATCAAGAGCAAGCTAATACAAACATTAGATCATCAAATCATTAGAAGTAAGAATGAAATAAGAGAGTTAGCTTGATTAGCAAGTTAGATGTTAGAACTCATCATCATGAGCCATCAATGGCTCTTGCAAGAGCAAGGCCTTATAGAGGCTACTAGATTCATGTAGATTATCAAATAAGTGGTTAGCTAGTTAGTGGTTAGTACTTAGTCACAATGAGAAGAAAATCTAGCTAAGCATCATGTAGAAGATGGAGAAGATTATATTGGAGAAGAAAGGAGACACCTTTACATAGAATGTCACCATCTATTACATCAATATCTCTCTATCTCTCTCTGAATCTCTCAGCCCTACTACAAGATCTAAAGTATGTTGTCCTAGATCTTAGCTAATACAAACATTAGATCATCAAACCATTAGAAGCAAGCATGAAATAAGAGAGTTAGCTTGGTTAGAAAGTTAGCAAGTTAGATGTTAGAACCCATCATCATGAGCCATCAATGGTTCTTGCAAGTGCAAGACCTTGTAGAGGCTACTAGATTCATGTGGATTATCAAGTAAGTGGTTAGCTAGTTGTGGTTAGTAGTTAGTCACCGTGAGAAGAAAATCTAGCTAAGCATCATGTAGAAGATGGAGAAGATAACATTGGAGAAGAAAGGAGATATCTTTATAAATTGTCACCATCTATTACATCAATATATCTCATCTCTCTCTGAATCTCTCAACCCTACTACAAGATCTAAAAATGAAATGGAAATACAAAAGAAAAGAAAAGAAGAACACCTACACTACATTACACTGAAAGATAGAACCTAGCCTAAATCCAAAACTGCTTGCATTTCAGCCAAACCCTGCCATATTTATAGGGAAAAGGAGGTTCCAGAAGACGAGACGAGGCCACGGGTCAAAGATTGACATATGGCCTCACCACTTTGCCGCGTTTGCTCCACTAACCATGCTAACCTCTTAGTGATAGTTACCTCACATGGATCCTTGGCCATCACTAATCCTTGGCTTCAAGAGACGATACAGAGCATGGCCCATAAGATTGTTCTTCTACATTCAAATTTGCATCAAGAGCAAGCTAATCATAAATTATTAGATCATCAAAACTATTAGAAGCAAGCATGAAATAAGAGATTAAACTTTGTTAGCAAGTTAGATGTTAGAACCCATCATCATGAACCATCAATGGCTCTTGCAAGAGCAAGGCCTTGTAAAGGCTATTAGATTCATGTGGATTATCAAGTAAGTGGTTAGCCAGTTAGTGGTTAGTAGTTATTCACCATGAGAGAAAGGTTAGCTAAGCATCATGTAAAAGATGGAGAAGATTACAATGAAGAAGAAAGGAGACACTTTACATAGGTTGGACAATGTGATGAAAATTTAACTCAAGGGAGGTGAATTCCTATTGACTCTGTGAAGAGTGAAAATTATTTTGGAAATTATGATTATAAGATTGAGGGTATGTGTTATATTGATTCGGATAAGTCCAATCCGGTGTATTTGATTGGTTCATATTGTAAAAAGCCAGGTTGGAATTATCCGAATCAAATGGGGTTGGTGTGAAATATTAATTCATATTAGGATTGAAAGAATTACTTTTGTTGAATTCCATTTCACAAACAATTACAAACAAAAAAGAAAAAGCAAATAACAAACAACTATTACATCAATATCTCTCTATCTCTCTCTGAATCAACTCAGCCCTAATACATGATCTATAAAAGAAAAGAAAATACAAAATGAAAAAGAAAGAAAATCCAAATCTACTACTAGAGAGAGAAAACCTAATCACCTACACTAATTCTTTAACAATGAAGACTTTCCTGACGAACACATCTTCACGATGTGTAAAGAGCCCTGGTATGCTGATATTACAAACTACCTTGCAACCGGGCGAACACCTTCAAATTGGACAGGTCAGGACAAGCACCGCTTTATGACACAACTACGGTTTTTCTTTTGTGATGAACCGTATTTATTCAAATATTGCCCTGATCAGATAATTAAAAGGGTCTTCCTGAGGATGAACATCAGAGTGTCCTTGACATTTTGTCCGAGTTAGCTTGTGGTGGACACTTTGGTCCACGAAAGACTGCTGAGAAAGTCCTTTAAAGTGGGTTCTACTGGCCCACTCTCTTAAGGATGCTTATACTTTTTGTAAACTCTGAGCCAAATGTCAAATGACAGGTCGAATCACACGTAGAGACATGATGCTATGCATCTTGGTAAAACCAGCTTCAGATGATGCACGTACTGGTCAAAGGAATCGCCGTATATAGAGAAATCATCCATGAAAATTTCAAAAAATCTTTCCACCATTCAGAAAAGAGACTAAGCATGCAACATTGGAACGTTGCGGGAGCATTGCATAGGCCTAAGGGCATTCTTCGGTATGCAAATGTTCCAAAAGGAATGGTGAAAGTAGTCTTGTCTTAATCCTCAGGAGCGATAGGGATTTGATTGTCATGTCCCTGGCAACAGCGCCAAAAAATTTGATTGGAGCGGAACCAATACTCTAAAACGTGTGTTTTATGAAATCAATGAAAAGCTTGTATGTGCTAATGTTCCCTCGATACTTCTGTTATAGCATTGGCTCAACGGGTCGAATCCACAGGGACGGGAGGCGATAGAAGCATTAACAGCTTTTATTCACGTGTTATGTTAACAAGTTCTTCTTTGTAAAAAGAATGAGTAAAAGAAAATAAAAGAAAAGAAATCCAGAAGTGATAAGTGAGAAGATTATGAAAATGTCATGTGAAAACAAAAGAGAAGTGGTTTGGAAAACAAAATAGTAAAGAAGATGAAACAAAGATGAACTAAGAGGACGGTAAACAACGATAGAAAAAATGATAAAAGATTTTAGAATCGATTTTTAAAACAAAATAAAAGAAAACTCATGGCTACTAACTGCTAATTGCTCCACTAAAATGCTAACCTCTTAGTGATGTTGCCTCACATGGATCCTTGGCCATCACTAATCCTGGGCTTCAAGTGACGATACTGAAAAATTTGATCGGAGCAGAACCAGCACTTGAAATGTGTATTTTATGAAATCAATGAAATTATATGTGTATGCTAATGTTCCCTCGATACTTTCGTTATAGCATTGGCTCAACGGATCGAATCCACAGAAATGGGAGGCGATAGAACCGTTAACAATTTTATTTATGTCAGTTGTTAACAAGTCTTCTTTGTTAAAAAATGAGAAAAAGAAAAATAATAGTAAAGAAATCCAGAGGTGATAGGTGGAGAAGAAAATAGAAAAATGCTAAAAGCAAATGAAATGAGAAGAGATTTTGGAAAATAGTTTTTAAAACAAAGTAACAAGCAGGAAAAGAACTATAAACAAAACTCATGGCTGCTACTACTAATTGCTCCACTAACCATACTAACCTCTTAGTGATAGTTGCTTCACATGGATCCTTGGCCATCACTAATTCTTGGCTTCAAGAGACGATACCAGAGCATGGCAAATAAGATGGTTCTTCACATTCAAACTTGCATCAAGAGCAAGCTAATACAAATATTAGATCATCAAAACCATTAGAAGCAAGCATGAAATAAGAGAGAGTTAGCTTGGTTAGTAAGTTAGATGTTAGAACCATCATCATGAGCCATCAATGGCTCTTGCAAGAGTAAGGTCTTGCAGAGGCTACTAAATTCATATGGATTATCAAGCAAATGGTTAGATGGTTAGTGGTTAGTAGTTAGTCACCTTGAGAAGAAAATCTAGCTAAGCATCATGTAGAAGATGGAGGAGATTATATTGGAGAAAAAAGGAGACACCTTTACATAGATTGTCACTATCTATTATATTAATATCTCTCTATCTCTCTCTGAATCTCTCAGCCTACTACAAGATCTAAAAATGAAATAGAAATACAAAAGAAAAGAAAGAAGAACACCCTATACTACACTACACTAAAAGATAGAAAACCTAACCTAAATCCAAATCTGCTTGCGTTTCGGCCAAACCTTGCCATATT
>JAVJIF010022562.1:0-62857 GCA_038442645.1 Agave tequilana
ATTTCAAAACAACACTTCATCTTTTCAACAAAACGATGAACCTATTAACTACGAAAAGATGCTTGAAGCCATGACTCAGGCTCAAAACGCTCGTAATCATGACATAGATATGATGGTCCAATCTCTACGTTCTGATGTCGGTAACCATTCTGTTAGAGCCGAAGAGTCATGTTGTTTTGGAACACAAGGTTCCATTTCAGCACAATCATTTGAACTGGCCCAAACTCTAAATTTTGAAAGTGACATTGACAGTTGGCAAGTTATCCCTTTCCTGAAATTGAACTTGAAAATGAATTTGATCATGAACCTCAACTTAGTGATTCAATTCTACTTCTAGATTCAATTATGACTCCGGTGTCTTCACCTGATTTCAATCTTTGTCCTGAGTTAACATTGGATCCTGTGCCAATTCATAATGAAATTGAATCGCCGATCTTTGATGATCATCATATTGAACTTGACCAATTTTATAATTTTGAAAGTCTCATTGATAAATTGGCAAGTTCTCATTTTTATGACATTGAACTCAATGAGAAATGTGACCTAGATTCTCAAATCTATGATCCAGTTCAAATTCCTGAATCAATATTGACTCCTGTTTTGTTACCAGACTTGAGTAATATTTTAGAGTCAGTTTTGATTCCCACACCTATCATTCTTGAACTTGAATCACCAATATTAAGTCACATTCCATTATTGAAAAATGAATGTGGACTTGAGTTTCAACTTCTTGATTTGGAACCACTTCCTGAACCAAACTCGACTTCTGAACCTTTACTTAACTTAAGTCACTTTTCTGAGTCGGTATTAGTTCTCGTACTTCCTACGTCCAAGTCAATCATTCTATCTTTTCACACTCCATTTTGGGACAAGGCGGTTGACAAATTTGACTTCGAAATTAATTATAGAATTTGAAAATTAGATGGGGTTAAATTTTTAATAAAAATCATTCATGTATATATCATTTTAGTGGGTTATATTAGAGAAATTTCTAGTGGGTTCCTCTGAACTCCACGAAAAGTCGATTGGGTCGCATTTCGTGGACCAATCAGACCACCACCGGAACCACCACCTTAAGGTAACATTTTTCTTCCCTTTCTTCTTTTCATGCATCTATGCATTAATTCATACATTGAGGACAATGCATGAGATAGGTGTGGGGGAGGGTTCTAACATAACTTAGGTTTTTTTTTATTAAAAAAAAATTAACATTTTCTTTACTTTTAAAAACTTTTTGAAAATAGAAACAATATTTGACATATTTTGTAAGAATTAAGTCAATTTAAGGAATAGGAAAATCAAAATTAGTGTTTCTTAAACTTGGTCAAAATAAGATTATTTGTTTGATTTTTAGAGTTAAGAAGATAATTTGTCAAAGTAATTTAGTCTTGATCTTTACCTTAATGAAATATGCACACTTCATACACTTACACACTTAGGGTTCAAAAAACGAATATTCTTATGCCTTATAAAATAATATATATATATATATATAATATATATATATATATATATATATAATATATATATATATTATATATATATATATATATAAGAAAGATGAACAAATCTAATTATTGATTAGCTAGGTGCTTTGGCCTAATTAAGCCTTGGTATTTATGCGAAAGATGATTAGATAAGTTTGGAAAAAAATATTTAAAAAAATCCTCTGATTAAGCTGGATATTTGTGCCTAATAAAGCATAAGTATTCACGCCTAAAAGTAGTTCATATAATAAAATCCTTAGTTTTGTGGCCTTATTTGCTCGAGTCTTTAAGTCCTTGGGGTGTTTTCTCACCCAGTGCCCTAAGACCGTTTTGTTTGGGAATCATCGATTAAAGGCTCGTTACATGGGCAGATTAGAAAGTCTAATAGAATTAAGGAATAATACCATCAAAATATATATATATATATATATATAAATAAATAAGGCATAAGAGTTAGAGTCAAAGAACCCTTAGTCAAAGTTTTCACGGTCAAAGGTGTATATGACTTAGGGTAAAGTAATAAACTAAATGGGAAGTACAATTTGACTCCTTACTTTGATTGATAACAATTTTAAATAGAGACTAAGTTTAGAAATGAAAAATTCAGTTTTCCTATAACTTATAGATTACTTAAAACTTACAATAATATTTCAAATATTTTTCTTTCAAAATGTGTTTTAAAATACTAACATTTTTCTCTTTCTTTACGGATTTTGTGGGTGATCCACTGAAAACCCTCACGAGACAAAACTCGTTCTCTAGGGAAACCTAGAGGTTTAACGGCTTATTGCACAAGCTCAGTGCAATCGCGTGACCTGCGAAAGTGGTCTAATAATCTTGGTTTAGTTTTGTTGCTTTACTCGAGGACGAGCAAAAGATAGGTGTGGGGGTGTGATTGCACACATTTATTACATTATTCTTTATTACATTCCACATTTATCATGTAATAAATCTTCTAAATTCCTTATCTTAAATGTCTATTTTGCAGAAGATAATCATGGGGAGAAAGAGGATAAATCAAATAAATATCAGTTAAATTCAGATTTAACTAGATTTATTTGGTTAGAGGAGGATGATCCCAAATCCAGTTGGTTAATTAAGTTTTTGGTGAATTAGGTAGTAAAGCTAAAGATCACCGAGGATAACATCAAATACAGAGTCCAAATCAAAGGGATAAATGGATGAGAGAAGATCAATGGATGAGATGAAGCAATTCAGACTCAGATTCTGGCTGGATACATTTTAGTATTTGAATCATAACTTTCGCTACCAGAACTCAAATCTGATGATTCAAGATGATCCAGAAAGAGGACTTAAAGGGCTACAACTCTTAAGTTTATCAGTATTTCTAATTCTGTCATTTGATAAGTGTATTTAGCAATCAATACGCCACTAAACTGCAGATCAGAACTGAATATCCACATCAAATCAAGTTTGGAGATAAGGGAGTTCAGAAACTGCCAGTTTTACTTATCTTCATACTCCTCTACCCTCTGCATTTCTCCTATAAATACCTGCACTCAAAGGCAAAAGGGACGAGCAAGCAGAGAATAGAATTTAGGCTAATTTGTAATTTGTAACTTAGGTTTTTTATTTTCTTTCATGTATTTTTTACTTTTATTTATGTAACTGAGAGGAGAGACGACTTTCATGGAGGAATGAGAGCAAGCTTGTACTGCAGGTGACACCAGTGTAAGTGATCTCTTCTTCATTGTTATTTGAATCGAATCAAAGTTTCTTTTTCTTTCTTTACTCTTGTTTTCTTTACTCTCCTCTGATGTGTTGCAATCTAAGAGAATTCGATAGCTTCGAGACTGCTTAGCCGTTGCAAGTGCCCTTGATGGCCTATGGTGATGAACAACCCTTCTCTTACTAGTATAGTTTGCCCTTTTATTGTAGTGTAGATCGAGAATGGGGAAGATCCTATACGCTATGCTTGATTCCCTTCAAAGACAAGGTAAGTCGTCGCAACGGATCCAAGGTATATGTGCACTGAAGAGGTAAGTAATTTTTAGGTTGTCTTTCTTTTCTTTTATTCTTTAGTTTCAATATCATAATCTCCAACCATTTTTATCACCCTTTTCAATTTCTTTATAAATAATTTATTTTTCATTTTCCCACCTTCTAAATCTATCACTTTCTTTCTAACTTAACTATAACTCTTTTTTTTTCATTCTTTTTAAGAACTAAAAGAAGATCTTTAACCATTCTTTGTAACTTAAAAGAGTACTTGCTAAAAAAAGCTTCCATCGCTAGTCCCTCCTTGTGGATCACGACCCGCATAGCCACTTGCTATTGCGGTAGAATTGAGCACTTGCACTTTTTAATCTTAAAATCTGAAATACTGTATTTTGTGTGCAGATCCAGACTCAATCAACATGATCAAGTGAGGTGGCTCAGGCATACAGGTATAGGCAATGACAAGTAACATAAAGGAAATGACAGTAAATCTGAGATCAAGTAAATAAATGTATATCAATGATCTGAATCGGAAAACATGCATGGAAAACTGTATAGAGAGCATAGGTACACGTAAACATGCGATAAATATATTAAACATGTGATAAATACACTAAACATGTGATAATATAAGTATGGACAAAACTAATTATACAAGCTCAGATTATGAATTCACGGGACCGATACGTCAAGGGATAACTCAAATAAGGAAACCCTCATCTATATACCACATATCCCATGTCGCCATCGTCTGAGTTCGTACAACTTGAGTTGCCCTCAGAATAACATAACTAGAGTGTGTCAGGAGTAATCATGGTATCATAGAGGTCATATGTTATAAACAGGTGTCAACTCAGCGCATAACACTATAGCTGGAATATAAAGGTGTTGCATTTTAATTTATCCAATAATAGAAATTAGTACCGTTTGATATTGCAATCGCCTCCCACCAGCGCCTCACATCACTGATAGTCCATACTAGAGCTCGCACTCTATAGAACTTACTCGGGTCTGATATGTGAGTACCAGGACCCGAACAAAGGAGAGACCAAATATCACACGTTCCTAATATTATTACTGTTTGGTTGTTATGCTCTTATGTTATTCTTGTCCCTTTCCCACTGGCGTCCCACAATACCAATAGTTCACGCTGGAGCCTGCACTTCCAGTAGAACTCATCCGAACTCTGATACGTGGGTACCATTATTCGAATAGGGGAGAGACCAAATAACATATGCCCCCGGCGTTATTATCATACATGTATGTGTGTGTGTTAATATGCACTGAGAATGCTTATCATGCTAACACCAAGCGGTACAGCAGGAGGGAGGAAGTAGCCCTACAGATTCAAGAGGTGGCCCCACCACGTGTGTGGTGTGGCACTTTGCTCTGTGTGGCACTTAGTTCCATTCGGGATCCGTCGGACACTAGCACGATTGTGGGATACATCCTCGTCATCTCGACACCAGGCATGCTCTGCCGAACGTCAGTCTGACTGTGCTATTAACAAGAGTAACAGTACATGGGACATGAGTACAGGGGATACAGGAGTTCAGGAGTACAGGAGTTAAGGAGTACAGGAGTACCAGATGCCTAATAATAATATAATAATCATGCCAAGTTCCCGTAAAAGTGATAATCATGAATATGTCATGTATACAGTGTCAGGGGTAATAGTATCCGGTCAGGTGTCACCATATCAGGTCAATTGTATACTACCATGTGATAGTATATGTCAAGTATCAAGTGATAACATGTCAATTGTCAGGTATCATATATCAGGTATCAGGTGTTAGGTATTAGGTGTCAAGTGATAACA
The DNA here is from genome assembly GCA_038442645.1 of Agave tequilana. Classification (NCBI taxonomy): domain Eukaryota; kingdom Viridiplantae; phylum Streptophyta; class Magnoliopsida; order Asparagales; family Asparagaceae; genus Agave; species Agave tequilana. The sequence continues at coordinate 5,266 of JAVJIF010022562.1, forward strand.
TGTCAAGTACCAGTATCAGATATCAAGTGTCAAGTATAGCATGGCAAGTACCGGTATCAGATATCAAGTGTCAAGTATAGCACGGCAAGTACTGGTGTCAAATATCAAGTGTCAAGTATAGCACGACAAGTACTGGTATCAAATATATCATGGCAAGTATCGGTGTCGGATATCGTGTGTCAAATATAGCATGGCAAGTATCGGTATCATCTATCAAGTGTCAAGTATAGCATGGTAAGTATCGATGTCATATATCATGTGTCAAATATAGCATGGCAAGTACCAATGTCAGGTATCATGTGTCAAATATAGCATGACAAGTATCAGTGTCGGATATCATGTGTCAAATATAGCATGTCAAATATAGCATGACAAGTACCGGTGTCGGATATCATATGTCAAATATAGCATAGCAAGTACGGACTCAGGTATCATGTGTCAAATATAGCATGGCAAGTACCGGTGTCAGGTATCATGTGTCAAATATAGCATTGGAAGTACAACATATCAAGTATCAAGTATGACATGCGGTGTCCGGTGAGAATACAGAGTACAACATCATATATTAACTCATATAGCGAGGTCTCATGTACTAAAAAAAAACTACAGTAGCAATTATTATGCATGTAACGGTAGTAATCAAAGTATGAAGCAATGAAAGAAAAGTACTCGCCTAAATAACCAGAAAACGGCGTGAAATCGTGGAACACCAGAAACATGTGCACACCACCAATCTATATATTAAAATATACATATATATATATATATATATATATATATATAAATATATATATATGTATAATTATTAATAATTTTAGAGAGAGTTAGAGAGAGAAAGAGAGGAGAGAGAAAGAGAGGATTAGTTAGAGAGAGGCTACAAGAGAGAGATAGAGAGAGAGAGAGAGAGAGAGAGAGCTAGAGAAAGAGAAGGGGGTTTAATGTATGTTGGAAAAGTAGGGAGGGTAAGGGAGAGAGTTAGAGGGAAAAGAGGAGGGAAAAATTGGAAAGAAGGAAAAGAAAGAAAGAAGAAAAAGAAAGAAAGAAAGAAAGGAAAGAAGGGAAAAGAAGAAGGAGAGGGAGACATGGCCGTCGCCGCCGCCGCCAGCCTGGGCGGCGGCGCCGCTGCAAGAGGGGCGGCCAGCAAGGAGGGGTAGCCGGCAGCGCGCCCCCCTAGGGTGGAGGAGAAGGGGAGAGAGGGGGTTGTTGTTGTTGTTGTTGTTGTTAGAGGTGTAGATGGTGGCGTGGTGATCTTGAAGGTGGAGTTGATGGTGGTGAAGTTTGTTGGCCCAAAGGCCTTCCACTCTAGTTTTGATGATGATTAACTCATGTAGTTATGTGTACTAATAATCTTGCAATGTTTAAGTTTCAGATATTTAACAAGATATTAGTTGGTGAAAGCTTCCACACATCTTTCACAAGGTGATTCAAGAGCCTAAGCATCAAAGATGACATCTAGCACTTATTGGAGTCTAGCTTGGTGAATCACGGTTTGGACCGAGTCAACTTGGAGACGGCGCTCTACAAGAAGACTTAGGTATCCCTAGTTTGTGTTTAGAGCCTAATTGTAAAGATTAGAATAGTATGATAATGCTCAAGTTCACAACACACACGTTTCATGTTTTGAATATTGGTTTTTGTTTTTTCGGTTTTAGGTTTAACCGATCTTGGTTTTCATGAATAGATAGATCAAAATAAGTTTACATGGTTTAATGTATATATGATTTGTTCTATATACATGCATGCTTTAATTTCCTAGACAAACTTAGTTTTGACTCCTTTATTCATGTGTTATATGTTTTGGTATTTTTGACAAACATATTTTGGAATTAATGACAAAAACTATGATATATATTTGTTTCATGTATATTAGATTTCTATCCATATGCATCATGCTTCAAAGTATTTAATTATCATGTTTTTGTATCTGGAAGTGTTTTGGACAAACGTATTTTCTATTCAAAATTTAAGTTTTAGAAAATACAGTTTTTGGTTTTGGTAAAAATGAATAGACATAAAAATAGTTTTAATTGCTTGATATTTGAGTCAAAACTTTTATCACATGTTTATATATCAATGCAATTTGACAAAACTATTTTTGGGGATTTTTAGTAGTTTATAAGAATTTATTCGACATTTATTCCCCCAGATTTCTGACCTGTTTTGGTGTCTGCCAGGCTGATCGGTCGACCGGTACGGTCGACCGCACCTATAGCCAGTCGACCGTATGGGTCGACCGACGTGCACAGAAACGTGCACGCTGGCTACACCTATAGCCGGTCGACCGGGCCGGTCGACCGACTGAGAGCAGGTTTGCTCTCTGTTTGTTTGGGTCGACCGGGCGGTCGACCGCTAGCGCCAACGGGTCAAAAATTGACCGTTGGGCGGTCGACCGGGGCGGTCGACCGTCAGGGTATTTCTGGCAAAAATTACAGCCAACGGCTATATTTTGACCGTTGGACGGTCGACCGGCAGGTCATTTCAGGCAAAATCTGCTGCCAACGGCTAGTTTCCAGATTTGCCTATAAATACCCTTTTGGCAAGAGTTTTCTCTAAGAATTTTTTGTGCGAAATTTTTCATACTCTCTGGTGTTTTTACAGCAATCAAAAGAAGTTTTTGAGCTTAAATTGAACAATACATTTGGTGTTTTTTGTTAGGGTTGGAAAATCAAAGAAAGGGTTTTTGGGAAAGGATTTTGATTGAACTTCTCTATCTTTGTTTCAGTTTTTTCCAAGGATTTTTCTTTGTGATTTCTGATTTCCATTCCTTTGGTTTTCTCCACACTTGAGCAAAAATCTACTATCTATATCTATAGGATATTTGTGTGGGAAAAAGAAGATATAGTTTGTGGTGTTGTATTAGACCACCAAGTTGTAACCCAATCTTTTCTTAGCTTTGTGCTTTGGGTTGTATCCCTCTAGTTGAGAGGTGATCCTTGTATTGATTTGTGATTGGGAGTTTGTTGTATTGGTTTGGAGTTTGCCTCAAGGAGGAGGTTGTGATTGTTGGAGTTTGCCTCAAGGAGGAGTTGTGTTTGTTGGCTTGGAGTTATGCCTCAAGGAGGAGGTTGTGATTGTAAAGAGAGGAGTTGGGTACTCCTTGTGAGAGTTCTTGGTGAACTAGCTAGTGGATTAGAAATCCTTCGTGTGTCGAAGGCGGGGATGTAGAGCTGGGTGCTCGAACCTCGATAACATATCTCTGTGTTTGCGATGATCCATTGACTCTCTCTATATCTCTCTCTTTACTTTGTGTATTGTGCAAATTGCTATATCTTATACTTGCTTGTGTGGTGCTACATTGTTGTTATTGCAATTAGTTTTTTAAATTCCGCATTAAGTTCACTAGATTAGCATCGTCACCTATTCACCCCCCCTCTAGGTGACTTTTCAATTGGTATCAGAGCTAGCGCTCCTGATATTTAGGTTTAACCACCTAGGAGTAAGATCTTGGTTTGCTAATCTTCATTTGCATTTTCATTTGCACACATTTAGTTTGCACTTATGGCTAGCCCTCCTATGTTTGATCATTTTAGACTTGATGCTTGGAAGGCTAATATGACTAAACATTTAAAAGACCTAGGACATCTAGTTTATCAAGCCATTACCATAGAATCCCTTCCAAATAGTAGCAAGCATAAGAAGGCCAATGCGTTAGCACTTAGGGCACTTAGAACATCTCTAAATGAACATTTATTACATGTTTTTGATCGTTATGATTCGGCTTTTGCAGTTTGGAGCATCTTGACTTCTCCCGAGCTTCAAGGATTATCAACAAGATGAGGAGATCTAAGAGAGAAAAGTCCGAAGAGCAATGCCTCATGGTCCAGGGAAGAACTCCCTTGAGGTACAATCGGATTCTCAAATAGATGATAGCTCTAGTTCCTATTGTCATGGATGTTTGAAGTTCAAACTTTGAATATGGAACTTGTTCAAAAACTTGAGAATTTGTTAGAAGAACATGATTTGTTGAAAGATGATAATCTTGTTTGAAAAATGAATTAAAGGATTTATGCTCTAATTTTGAATTAATGTTGCAAGAGAAGGAAGAGATTGCAAGTGAATGTGACTCACTTAAATCTCAACTCGAACTTGCTTTAAAGGAAAATGAATTTTTGAAAAACAAAAATGATTGTGATGATGTTGTTAAGCACAATGAGTTTTTATCTTCAAAATTGGATTTTACTTTAAAGAAAATCTCACTTTGAAAATGATATTGATGCAATTACAAAAGAAATGGATTTGATTTTGATTAAAAATAAATCCTTGCAAAAGAGATTGATGTTTGCCATGCTAGTGTAGCTTCTTGTTCTAGCACACCTATTGCATGTCCCACTTTATCTTCTAGCATTGAAATTGATATAAATAATTTGAAGAAAAGTGTTGACTGTTTGGGCTCCACTTTGAGCCAATGTGCTTTAAATCACACTCGTTTGGAATCCTTGGTTCGCAAGAAACAAGCTCCAACTATGCATGCACACCCATCACGGCATACACATGCTCATCACGGACACAATCATAACATGTATGCTCATGTGTACACTTGTACACATTGTGGTCGAAAAGGCCACCTTGCTAGATTTTGCTATGATAGATTACATATTGAAAATTTAGCAACTAATCTTGTTTGGGTTAGGAGAGATACTAACCCCCGTGGACCCACAAGAAAATGGGTACCAAGATCCACCTCTTTGATGTTTGATGCAGGTGGAGGCTCTCGCATAACGTGAGAGTTTTGGTGCCTTGAGGTGGATGCATTCTAAGCTAAAAGGAGAACCATTTGGATGCTTCACTCTCAAGGAGATTAGGTGGGAGAACCACCGTGGTTTGGAGAATTAGAGATGCACCTTCATCGGTTTTGGTATCATTCTCTAACTCCCATTTTTAATTGCATGCTTTTCATGTTCATCTATTTATAGCATGCCATGGTTTATTGTTCATTATGCTTATGCCATGCTTATTAGAATAGTGTTATACATGTTTAGTTACTTGAGCACCCATGTTTTATATGGATCTATATTTTAGTGTTCTCACCTTGTTTAAACTAACATGTATGCCCTAGATCTAATGTACATGCATATACATAATGATCATATGAATGTTTATGATGTTTTATTTTGATGACTGTTGACTGAGATTTCCTGCACACAAAAGATGGTATTTTAGTTTTAAAAATAGATGTGCAAGTTTCAGTTCTAATCCGCGGTAGCAGGGCTATGCGGGTCGTGATCCTCAGGGAGGGACTGCGATGGAAGCGTTAAGCAAGTTATCTCTTTTTTTTTATCTTTTTATTATTAGTAGTGGTATTTACAATGGATGGTATTTACAATGAAGTGAAGAAAAGAATTGTGGAAGATGTGGATTAATCTACAAAAAAGAAAAGAAAAGAAAAGGAAAAGACTATAAAATACACACCTACCTCTTCAGTCCTACTTACCTTCGATCCTTTTGCGACGACTTACTTTTTCTCAGAAGATTTGCAAGTATGGCGTATAGGATGTTTGTCGCCATAAGCCATCAAGGGATCTTCGTTGGCTAGGCAGTCTCGAAGCAATCGGGTCTCACGGATTGCAAGTCATCAGAGAGAAACAATGACATAGAACAAGATTAGAAAAACAAAGATAAAGCGAGAATAAAGAAACAATGAAACAAGAATAAAAACAAACCAACCTCGAGCAGATTTTTATTAACAATGGGGAAAAATAAAAACTTACACCGATGTCACCTCAGTACAAGTATGATTCCTTCCTCCATGAAAGCATCTCCACTCTCAGTTACAAAATTTACAAAATGAAAATAAAATCTAACCTAAAACCTAAACCCTAGCTTTTGGCCCTTGGCTCTTCGCTGGACTGTGGATTGTGTACTCTCTGTGTTGCATCTGCAGGGATATTTATAGGTGTTGGAAGATGTAGAGTCCTAGTACAACTCTCCCAAAAAGATCTTATCTCCAGAAATTCAAATCTGTCCTGCAACTTCTTATCATGTTGATCGCCGAAATCAGCTTATCTACGGATTGAATTGAAAAGTTTGATCAACATAAGAGTTGTAGGTCTTCAAGTCTTCTTTCTGGAGCATCTTGAATCATTGGATTTGCATAACTGTAGCAAAAGTTATGATTTAAACACTAAAACGTGTACAGTCTGAATCCGAATTCTTTGAATTTTTATCTTTGCACTCTCTTTGGCTTTTATCCTCATCCTGCAAGAGTTTAGGGTTGGGTAGAATTCTATCCTTCCCTCATCTTTAATAATTGCAACTTTAGCCCTTGTATATTTGCACTTTGACAATCTGATATTTGCATTTTGACTCTTGGGCTTCAAATATGGGCTTTTGGGCTTCATTAGGCTTTATTTCTTATAAAAATAAGAACTCGAGGCCTGCACACAATAAATCACAAAATATTAATAAATGTGCAGAATTAAATGAATAAATATGAAAATGTGATGGTAAATGTTATGATAAAAATGCATTTTTCACTACCAATCACACCCCCACACTTATCTTTTTGCTCGTCCTCGAGTAAAAATAAAGAAAAAGAAAAAGTTAATCTAACCTAACTCACTTTCGTAGGAATCACGATTGCACTTAGCACGTGCAACAAGCCGTTAAACCTCTAGGTTACCCTAGAGGACGAGTGTTGTCTCGTGAGGGTTTTCAGCGGATTGCACCCACAAAATCCATAAAAAGAAATATTTGAATTATCATTGAAGAGACTAAGTAGTCTATAAGTTTTAGGATCCTCATTTTTATTCATTCTTTAAACTTAGTCTTAATAAAGTTAATTGTTTTCCATTTTAGGTAAGAATTAAAATTGAATTTCTAATATAGTCTTTTTCGTTACCAAAAATCATATGCATCCTTATGTTTTTACTAGGAATTCGTTAACTTGGACTCTCATGCCTCTTTATTATTTTTATAACTTCATCTAATTTTCTTTCGTGTAAGTATCAAGGCTTCTTGAGGCCCTAATACCTAACTAATTGATTATTAGATGTGTTAATATAATTTTTTTTTTTGGCATGTATAACTCATCTAATTTTCTTTCGTATAAGCATCAAGGCTTCTTGAGGCCCTCATACCTAACTAATTGATTATTAGATGTGTTAATACATATATTATATTTCTTAGTCTTCTTAGGCTTTCTAATCCACCCATGTAACGAACTTAAAGTCGATGACTCCCAAACCGGTTGGCTTTAGGGCACCAGGTGAGAAAACACCCCGCGGACTCAAATTCGAGTGAACTAGGCCCCAAAACTAAGGACTTTATTTTATTTACTCACCTTTAGGCATGAATACTTATGCTTCTTGAGGCACATGTATCAGCTTAATTGGTGATTTTTTTTTTTCTTTTTTTTTTCTCTCTTTTTTTATATGAGGCACAAGGTCTTTGTCTTAGAATCCTAGATATGCATTTGGTATGCATATTTCATTAAGGTAAAAATCAAGACTAATTATTTATTCAATTTCTCTCCTATACCTAAAAATTTAAACAATTTATTTATTTTGACCAAGTTTTTAGAAATCCTAATCGTGATTTTCCTAATCCTTAAAACTAACTTAGATTTCTTTCAAAAAATAAGTCAAAATATTTCCTTTTTATAACATTTTTTTTTAAATTTTTTTTTTTAAATTTTTTTTTTTTAGCAAATTTTTTTTGTTAGTTTCTACCTATGTTAGTATGTTAGTAAAGCCCACCCCACACTTACCTCATGCATTGTCCTCAATGTATGAAATGAATGCATATATGCATGAAAAAGAACAAGGGAAGGCGGAAAATTACCTTAGGGGGTGGTTCCGGGGGTGGTCTAATTGGGCCAAGCGTTGCTACCCAATCAAGATAACATAAAATTTCATGGAGGAACCCACCAAAAATTTTTCGTGTATAACCCACAAAAATGTATGTGTGATCATTTTTTAAAATTTCCACCCCATCAAATTTCTAAATTTCATAATAAATTTCAGAGTCAATTGTGTCAACCTCCTTGTCCCAAAATGGAGTATGAAAGATGGAATTATTGACTTGGACAATATAGGTGCGGGAACGAATACCGACTCAGGGAAAATGCTCAAATCAAGTAAGGGCTCAGGAGTCGGGCTAAGTTCAGGAAGTGGGTCCAAGTCAAGAAATAGAAATTCAAGTCCACAATCTTCTTCCCACAATGAAATGTGACCTAATATGGGTGATATCTCTTTACTTCCAATATTAAGGAATTCTAGCTCATCACCATACAATTCTTCAAAACTAAGGTCAACATCTTTCGTCAGAATTGTACAATCAGTTTCAGAAGTAAAGAGATTGTGAGAATCTAGGTCAAGTTCAATATGATCTTCTAAAATGGGTGATTCAATTTCATGATGAATTGGAATAGGATCCAATGTTGACTCGGAAAAGTGAAATCAGGTGGAGACACTGGAGTCATTATTGAATCAGGAAATAAAACTGAATCATCAAGTGGAAGATCATGATCGTATTCATGTTCAAGTTCTAATTCAGGAAAGGAAAAACTTGCCAAGTTATCAGAATTTGAAGTTTCGGCAAGTTCACATGATGGTACTGAATTAGAATCTTGTTGTCCAAAGCAACTTGATTCGTCGGCTCTAAGAGAGTGGTCAATGAAAGCAGAAATGGCCGAACTGTGAGAACGTAAAGATTGAACCATCAAATCTATGTCATGCTCACGAGCTAATCTAGCCTGAGTCATGGCGGCAAGCATCCTTTCATAGTCGATAGGTGCATCATGCTGTGATTGGACTTGAAAAGAGGAAGTGTAATCATGATGGAGTTGTGCGTTGGTGGACTCACGCATTATCATGTCTCCTATAGATGGTAATTGTTGCTTGGACTCATGCATACTTATCATTTCCCCGATAGATGGTAATCTATTCTGAATGGGGGGATCAGAGTATGAATCATTGAAAGAATGTGGACTAGATGGATATGAAGGACAATTTGGTTCAGAATTAGACTCGGGGGACTCGAAACCCCATGAATTCTGTGACGAGTTGAAATTATTATGGAAATTATAGTCATAAGATGGAGGGTGTGGGCTATATTCATTCGGATAAGACCATTCCGGCACACTAGATTGGTCAAAGTTATGATATGCCGGGTTGGTAATATCCGAATAATAGTTAGGTGTGTAATATGGATTAAAATTGGAATTATTATTATATGTCATATCACACCAACACAAACAAAACAAACAAAACAAACAAGAAAGAAAAAAAAATTCTATCCTAAGTTAGGGTAGACCTATGACCTAGACGACTCCTAACTGGTTAGACCGTCCACGGGAGGTTGAGTGCAGACTTTGACCACAAGTTAATCAGCCAGGTCAGGGCAAGAGTGGTGGGAGGTTTTCCGTCAAAGACGTTCCTTAATTAAATAACCACCAATCTTCGGGCTTTCGGCCCTCAATCCCCTTCCTAGACACTGATTTGGCAAGAGTCAACTTCCAGCACTGTTCCCCCTTAGGATAATCTCTTATTGAGTCCGAGATGTCCCTAGGGCCAACGTCTACTAATTTTTAAGTTAGGCTTGGGTTAGTGAGTGCTTTGGATATGATTTTTGGGCTAAGAAAGGGTGATGAAATCCCCACCTTATCTTGTTAATGGGTTATGCCCTTAAGATGAATTAGTGCAAGTGTACAAGATAAATAGATAAGATTCACTCAAAGCAGAAATTCAACCAAGAGATGAGTCCTATTCTACATGCAATGCGTACGTACCTTGCTCCAGCACTCTTCAACAGTAAAAATAAATGAATTGAAAAGACACGTGCCTAATATGCAAACGTCTAATCAATTTTTATTTTTAACAACAAATAGTTTACTGTTGAATTAATTAGCAGTAAGCAGGTATATCACAGAACAAAATAAACAGAGCAGTAAACAGAATTTACAATTTGCAGCAACCTGCAGAAAACCAAATTAGTAGTGAACTACTATTGTCGCAGAATTGCGGCTTTTGCCGCAGATTTGCGGCAAATATGTAGGCCCTGGTGCTCTGCCTTCGAGGGCAGAGGCACTGGGTTGCTGTATGTCTTTGATGCTGCTCTGTTTCTGTTTCCTGTTCTCCAAACCTGCAAACAGAAAAGAATAAAGAATTAGTTAAAAATTAAATTTTTGTTTTAGAGATAAACTTACCGTCCCTCCCCGGCAACGGCGCCAATTTGTTGACTGAGATTTCCTGCACACAAAAGATGGTATTTTAGTTTTAAAAATAGATGTGCAAGTTTCAGTTCTAATCCGCGGTAGCAGGGCTATGCGGGTCGTGATCCTCAGGGAGGGACTGCGATGGAAGCGTTAAGCAAGTTATCTCTTTTTTTTTTATCTTTTTATTATTAGTAGTGGTATTTACAATGGATGGTATTTACAATGAAGTGAAGAAAAGAATTGTGGAAGATGTGGATTTAATCTACAAAAAAGAAAAGAAAAGAAAAGGAAAAGACTATAAATACACACCTACCTCTTCAGTCCTACTTACCTTCGATCCTTTTGCGACGACTTACTTTTTCTCAGAAGATTTGCAAGTATGGCGTATAGGATGTTTGTCGCCATAAGCCATCAAGGGATCTTCGTTGGCTAGGCAGTCTCGAAGCAATCGGGTCTCACGGATTGCAAGTCATCAGAGAGAAACAATGACATAGAACAAGATTAGAAAAACAAAGATAAAGCGAGAATAAAGAAACAATGAAACAAGAATAAAAACAAACCAACCTCGAGCAGATTTTTATTAACAATGGGGGAAAAATAAAAACTTACACCGATGTCACCTCAGTACAAGTATGATTCCTTCCTCCATGAAAGCATCTCCACTCTCAGTTACAAAATTTACAAAATGAAAATAAAATCTAACCTAAAACCTAAACCCTAACTTTTGGCCCTTGGCTCTTCGCTGGACTGTGGATTGTGTACTCTCTGTGTTGCATCTGCAGGGATATTTATAGGTGTTGGAAGATGTAGAGTCCTAGTACAACTCTCCCAAAAAGATCTTATCTCCAGAAATTCAAATCTGTCCTGCAACTTCTTATCATGTTGATCGCCGAAATCAGCTTATCTACGGATTGAATTGGAAAGTTTGATCAACATAAGAGTTGTAGGTCTTCAAGTCTTCTTTCTGGAGCATCTTGAATCATTGGATTTTCATAACTGTAGCAAAAGTTATGATTTAAATACTAAAACGTGTACAGTCTGAATCCGAATTCTTTGAATTTTTATCTTTGCACTCTCTTTGGCTTTTATCCTCATCCTGCAAGAGTTTAGGGTTGGGTAGAATTCTATCCTTCCCTCATCTTTAATAATTGCAACTTTAGCCCTTGTATATTTGCACTTTGACAATCTGATATTTGCATTTTGACTCTTGGGCTTCAAATATGGGCTTTTGGGCTTCATTAGGCTTTATTTCTTATAAAAATAAGAACTCGAGGCCTGCACACAATAAATCACAAAATATTAATAAATGTGCAGAATTAAATGAATAAATATGAAAATGTAATGGTAAATGTTATGATAAAAATGCATTTTTCACTACCAATCAATGACTCATGTTTTTGATTAGTATGATATTTGCCATGTTTATTAGACTTATGCTTTACATGATTAGTTATTGAGACACCCATGTTTAGTATGGACCAATATTTTGTGTTCTCTTTATGTTTTAGCTATCATGTTTATCATAGGTTTAATGCACATGTCATTGTCATGCAAATCATATGGTTGACTATGATTTTTTTTTAACGATTCATGTTTTGATAAATAACTTGTGTTGTATGATTTCTAATTTAGCCACATGTTTTGATGTTTATAGGCTATCATGTATTTCTTGATTCTAATAGCATGTGGATGTTTTTCATGACCATTTTTATGTTTTTCATGATTGATTTGTATCCGTTTTATGCATAATGATTTGATTACTTGTTTAGATGTTAGTTTTCATTAAAACTAGGATTTATACTTGTGCATATAGTGGGCCACAAATAAATTTATATATGTTTGGGCTTGAATGCTTACTTGAACCCATTAGATGTGCTAGTATAGTCTAGTTTTGATGATGCATACATTTTAAACTTGTATTCTCATTTTCGAATTTGTTTTATGAGTTTTTCACTTCATGTATATGCTTGTATTGCCAAACGTTAAGATATACATGTATACCCCTTGAGTCATTTGCCTTTCATGCAAATTTATATATGGACTCAATTGTGTTTAGGGATATGTATGTATACTTATTATGTTGACAATTCATACATATACCTTGAAATGAAATTCGTTTTGGTGAAGATTTAGTGTTTAATTGTTTAACTTCATGTATATGTCTATCTTGTCCAAACTATTAGATATACATGTTTATCCTTTTGAGCCACGTGTCTTAATGCATATATTTTGTGGACTCGTTGTGTTTTGGATATGTATGTATACTTTGGTTTGTATTAGACATACATATGCCTTGAAGATTAAATAAGCTTTAATGATTTTCGTGTTTTCATGATTAAGGAATAATTGAGCTTAATGAAAAATTTTCATGATTATGATATTCACACTTTATATGTACACTCACTTTTATTGCTTGCTCATGTTTTGTTTTCATGAGTCAAAATTGTGCTCAATTAGATTAGAGTGTTGATTTTCATGTGGATTTCTTATTTCATGAAAAACTATTTTGTTGTATTCCTTGCTTGAAGGATTTCGTACTAGTTTTAAAAATTTTTCCTATAACTAGTTCGTATTCTTCACTATGGTAGAGATTTTCAAACAAAGCTTATTCTCAAACCTATTTTTGAAAACCCCTACCTTTTATGGGCGGTTGGATGGGAGATCATGTTCATGTATACTTTAAAATGAAAATCATTTAAATCTTGAACCATGATTGGGAGGTACAGTTGATATGAGTCATACACTTGATCTTATTCTTGTTTCAATTTGTATCATTGAATTCTTTCAATTGGTATCAATCTTGACATTCTTTTGTGTACTCATATATGTTTTGTTTTATATATGTATGCTTACACTTCATATGGTATCAATTTCAAATTGATATCTATTTCTTACATACATATATAGATGATTTATTTTGTACTTATTATATCCCTATATCTTGAAGCACAAATTTTGGTTATGTTAAGCTTGAGTTTTTCAATTGGTATCCATATACAAGCTTTATCATAATTTTAAGATATCTTATTTCAAGCCTATGCATATTTTCTTTTGGTATTTCATAAAGGGGGAGAAAACTCGTATTTTATATTTCAATTGGTATTTGGTTTACCATTGTTTTTGTTTCCCACTCCCTAACTTTATGATATTAAAGTAATTGGTATCATATGCTTATAATGAAAAATATCTTCTTTTAGTATCAAGATACTATTTGTTTCCTTAAATTTGGTATCAATTTTTTTTTTATCTATTGGTATCAAGTTTACATTACATGTTTTCATTTTTGATATAAAATGTTATTTTGTTTCAATGCCTTGTTTTATTTCAAATAGGATTTGGCATTTCTCAAAGTTTGTTATTTTCAATTAATATCATATTGACTTTGGTTTCACCCCTTGGAATAATTTATTGCTTCTTTGTTTTGAAGATTTAGGGGGAGAAGTATTTGTTTTCATTATGTTTGTTTGTACCCCTTTGTTGATGATTGACAAAAAGGGGAGAAGAATTTGTAGTTTATATGCATGGTTGATTTATGCATATGTTTTACTTAAGAATTTGTAATTTATATGCATGGTTGATTTATGCATATGTTTTAGTTGGTTTTCATTAGTAATAATATGTTGGTTTCAATATTATTGTTTTATTGGTATCAAGAGCATGTTTCATTGTTTATGTTTTATTTTAATTGATATTCAGAACATGTTTATATGTGGTTAAGAACATTCATTGCATATCTTAAAGAACATGTTTATATGTGGTTAAGAACATTCATTGCATATCTTATATGTTTTATTGTTATGCATGAGTTAAGGGGGAGCTTCTTTGAAGCTTTACTTTAATCCATGCATATATAACTCCATGAGTTTTGTCATCATCAAAAGGGGGAGATTGTTGGCCCAAAGGCCTTCCACTCTAGTTTTGATGATGATTAACTCATGTAGTTATGTGTACTAATAATCTTGCAATGTTTAAGTTTCAGATATTTAACAAGATATTAGTTGGTGAAAGCTTCCACACATCTTTCACAAGGTGATTCAAGAGCCTAAGCATCAAAGATGACATCTAGCACTCATTGGAGTCTAGCTTGGTGAATCACGGTTTGGACCGAGTCAACTTAGAGACGGCGCTCTATAAGAAGACTTAGGTATCCCTAGTTTAGTTTGTGTTTAGAGCCTAATTGTAAAGATTAGAATAGTATGATAATGTTCAAGTTCACAACACACACGTTTCATGTTTTGAATATTGATTTTTGGTTTTTTCGGTTTTAGGTTTAACCGATCTTGGTTTTCATGAATAGATAGATCAAAACAAGTTTACATGGTTTAATGTATATATGATTTGTTCTATATACATGCATGCTTTAATTTCCTAGACAAACTTAGTTTTGACTCCTTTATTCATGTGTTATATGTTTTGGCATTTTTGACAAAACATATTTTGGAATTAATGATAAAAACTATGATATATATTTGTTTCATGTATATTGGATTTCTATCCATATGCATCATGCTTCAAAGTGTTTAATTATCATGTTTTTGTATCTGGAAGTGTTTTGGACAAAACGTATTTTCTATTCAAAATTCAAGTTTTAGAAAATACAGTTTTTGGTTTTTGGTAAAAATGATTAGACATAAAAATAGTTTTAATTGCTTGATATTTGAGTCAAAACTTTTATCACATGTTTATATATCAATGCAATTTGACAAAACTATTTTTGGGGATTTTTAGTAGTTTATAAGAATTTATTGGACATTTATTTCCCCCAGATTTCTGACTTGTTTTGGTGTCTGCCAGGCTGATCGGTCGACCGGTACGGTCGACCGCACCTATAGCCGGTCGACCGTATGGGTCGACCGACATGCACAGAAACGTGCACGCTGGCTACACCTATAGCCGGTCGACCGACTGAGAGCAGGTTTGCTCTCTGTTTGTTTGGGTCGACCGGGCGGTCAATCGCTAGCGCCAACGGGTCAAAAATTGACCGTTGGGCGGTCGACCGGGCGGTCGACCGTCAGGGTTTCTGGAAAAAATTACAGCCAACGGCTATATTTTGACCGTTGGACGGTCGACCGGGCGGTCGACCGGCAGGGCATTTCAGGCAAAATCTGCTGCCAACGGCTAGTTTCCAGATTTGCCTATAAATACCCTTTTGGCAAGAGTTTTTCTCTAAGAATTTTTGTGCGAAATTTTTCATACTCTCTGGTGTTTTTACAGCAATCAAAAGAAGTTTTTGAGCTTAAATTGAACAATACATTTGGTGTTTTTGTTAGGGTTTGGAAAATCAAAGAAAGGGTTTTTGGGAAAGGATTTTGATTGAACTTCTCTATCTTTGTTTCAGTTTTTCTCAAGGATTTTTCTTTGTGATTTCTGATTTCCATTCCTTTGGTTTTCTCCACACTTGAGCAAAAATCTACTATCTATATCTATAGGATATTTGTGTGGAAAAAGAAGATATAGTTTGTGGTTGTTGTATTAGACCACCAAGTTGTAACCCAATCTTTTCTTAGCTTTGTGCTTTGGGTTGTATCCCTCTAGTTGAGAGGTGATCCTTGTATTGATTTGTGATTGGGAGTTTGTTGTATTGGTTTGGAGTTTGCCTCAAGGAGGAGGTTGTGATTGTTGGAGTTTGCCTCAAGGAGGAGGTTGTGTTTGTTGGCTTGGAGTTGTGCCACAAGGAGGAGGTTGTGATTGTAAAGAGAGGAGTTAGGTACTCCTTGTGAGAGTTCTTGGTGAACTAGCTAGTGGATTAGAAATCCTTCGTGTGTCGAAGGCGGGGATGTAGAGCTGGGTGCTCGAACCTCGATAACATATCTCTGTGTTTGCGATTGATCCATTGACTCTCTATCTATCTCTCTCTTTACTTTGTGTATTGTGCAAATTGCTATATCTTATACTTGCTTGTGTGTGTGCTACATTGTTGTTATTGCAATTAGTTTTTTAAATTCCGCATTAAGTTCACTAGATTAGCATCGTCACCTATTCATCCCCCCTCTAGGTGACTTTTCAAAGTTGTGGTGGTGTAGAGGATGATGGAGTGGTGGTGGTGGTAATGTGAGTGGTGGTGAGTTTATGGGTGGTGGTGGTGGAGATTGGTGATGGAGTGAATGGTGGAGTATTTGTGTATAGAAGTTGAAATTAAAGAGGGAAAATGGTGAATTTGGAGGAGATAGGGAGAGAAAAAGTAAAGAAGGGTTGTGGTGGTGGAATATGGGTGGTGGAGTTGGTGGAGATAGGTTGATGGTGGTGATTGTAGGAAGACGAAGAAGGAGAAGATGATGGAATTTGGTATTGGTGGGGTTGATTGGAGAGGGGGTGGCCACCACGGGCCTAGGTCGCCGGACGAGCACCAGAGTTGGGGGCCGGGCTTGGGCGCCGGCCAACAAATGGAGAGGAAGATGAAGGATGGGAGTGAAAAGGAAAAAGAAAAGGAGAGAGAGAAATAATAGGATTGGGAATGGTGTTAGTAGGTGATGGGATTGGGGAGTGGGCTGTCAGTTGTTTGACTTTGGGAAGGGAAAGGAAAAAAGAAATGAAGAAAGAAAACAAAGTGAGAAGGAAAGAATAATATTATTTAAATAGGGTAAAAATTGACTATATCAGAATCACTCCAAAAATTTCTCAAAATAGAAAATATTATTTTAAGGTGCTCGGTGAAATCGGATTTAAGAAATTCAATCTGATTTTAAAATTAAAAATTTTAAAATTTTCTGGCGATACCAGTCCACACCAAAACCGGTGAATTTTCGATAAATTCTGAAAAATCTCAAAAATGCCTTTAGTTAGAAAATAAGATTTTAAGAAGTAATGTGAAAGCCATTTCTAAAAATTCAGCTCCATTTGAAAACTAAAAAAAAAAAAATCTAGAAAACGGTCAGCGATGCCGACTGACACAGGTTTTCAAGATTTTACAAATAATTCTGAAAAATTTCAAAAAATCATGAAAAATTTAAAATATAGTAAAATAATATTTAAAACTGAAATCGGTCAAATCGGAATAGCAGAAAGGCCAAATTGAGTAATAGACTAGGATCGAGCCCTCGGTTCAGACTAGGGCTGGCTCCGAGTCCACGAATCCAGATCCAATACAAAACAATCACACAAATAATCATAAAACAAAAGCAAATACAAAACTAAATCAAAAAAATATGATTGAAAAATCAGAATACGTATCTAAGTACGATTCCAAGAACGGGGTGTTACATGCCATCCACCTTATAAAAATTTCGTCCTTGAAATTTTGATAAGGGGAAGATGAACACAGAAAGAATAGGAATGAGAATTATACCAATTAAGATATGAGTAACTGAGGGTAATTCCAACAAATTGACTGAATGATAAACCCAGGACTGAGACACTTCTGCACTTCTACCGTATATATCCTCTCACGGTGCCATAATAATACTGACCTGATGTCTGCTGATAAAAGAATACTGCTAGAACTTCAGAAGACTGACCATTCTGAATAATATCAAGTGAGCAAACTTGGTGAGTTAATCAATAATACTGCGAAGCAAAGCTGATGAAATCCATAGAAATCCATAGTACTGAAAATCCATAATATAATATAAAGCCCTGCATGGCATGAAGCTGTCCTTGACGAAGAGTCTGAAGTAGAATTACTGATGTGTTGTATACCTACTAATTCTTCGAGAATAAACCAGAATACCGAAGATAAAGAAAACCCTGATAATACTGAGCATAAATCAAGAAGACCAATAATTAAGAATTTCTGAATATTAGGCATTGCAATCCCTGAAAGACATAGCCAAGAATATAGAATAACCATGAAGAATTTTAAATACTGACTTCTGAATGATAACCTGACTGCAGATGAAACATTAAAGAATACTCAATCCCTACAAGGTTGGCCGAATGGATCGTTCATAAGGATCATGGCAATAGCTCAGATACAGCGAGAAAACCCTGTTCATCGGATCCATGAAAACACGCTGCAGAAGAAGTCCGAGGAATGGGCTAGAGTGCTAAGCACTGAAGGAACTAGCCACGGACGAAGCCAAGCCTAGGTGAGGCCATCGCGTAACACATCTCAGGCGTTAAGCATTAGGTTGCAGCGAAGCTAACGCTCTGCGAGGCTCGCACTTGGCGGACTCACGCGGCAAAGCCAGCGCGTAACATAACGCTAAATGCTAAGCACCAGGGTGCAGCGAAGCCCACACCCGGTTAGGTCCACGGGTGACTAGAACACGACCCTCGCTCGGCGAGGCTAGCAGGGTCCATAGTCCACCAAATCAATAAAAACTGCCAGAAGTTAGTGGCTCTGAGAACACGATTAAGAATCACAATAACCGAAACGAGCCCCGAATGTTGTCTCCATAACTCTGTCTGGCAGAAGCCCTGAATCTGGAATACTGTTTCATACCGATGTTCCTCATGTAATGATACAGTCTATTTGATTATGTAACCCCCTGATCCCTGATGTACGTATCACAGTATCAGTATGCGATACGACGTACAAAATTGATTTGACCTCTGTGGTAGTCCGATTGAGCTGATTTCAGTTTTAAATATCATTTTTCAATATTTTAAATTTTTCAGGATTTTTTGGAATTTTTCTGGATTATTTTGGAGAATCTCTGTAGTCGGTGTCGACCGATACCGATAATTGGCTCTACGATTTTTATTTCACAAATGGAGTTGTATTTTACGAATCCGCATTCACCATGTATCTTCGAATCGTATTAGCTACATTAGGGTATTTTTCGCGATTTTTCTGAATTTATCGAAAATCCGGCCAAACAAGTGTAGCCCGGTATCGACAAGACGCTCCGGGATTTTTAATTTGCAAAACAGATAGAATTTCTTAAAACCGTTTTCATATTATGTCTCAGGATAATATTCTCTATTTTCTGTAATTTTTGGGCACCGTTCGAAGCTGGTCGAATATTGAGCCAATATAATAATATAAAATATTAATTTTTTAAATCTTTCTTTTTCTTTCTTTTCTTCTCCCTTCTTCTCAAAGCTTCCTTCATCACCGCCTAAACCCAACTGACTTCACACCGCCTCTCTCCTCCTCTAAATACAATCCCTCTCTTTCAAATCTCTCTCTAAACCTCTCTATCTCTCTAATTTCTCTCTCTCTCTCTCTTCTCTCTCTCTACAACACTCTCCCTCTCTTTTCCCCCTCTCACTGTAGGCCAGCAGGTGGCCTGACCCATGCTCGCAGCCAGGCCACCCCGGCCAAGCGCCGCAGGCGCCTCCCGTCGCCGCCAGCCTCCGCCGCCGGCCGCGACCCCCAGGCTGCGCCCCCACACCCACCTCCTCCTCTTCCTCTTCTTCTTCTTCTTTTCTTTTCTTTTCTTTTTCTTTCCTCTCTCCCTTTCTCTGTTTCTCTCTCCCTCACACTGTAACGCCCCGATCCCGCAGGTACAGGGACGTTATGGCGACGTACATACGCAGGGTGGAAAACCCTCACGTACGTACGCTAAGCCTCAGTACAATAAATAACCTCCATATAGACATGGGTCCCAGCATGAAATAAGTACAAGAATATCTGCAGAAATAGGTCAGCGATCATAACAGATATGACAAATAGGGACAAATAAGATAACGGAAATAAAGCACCAAGATACCTAAGCATAGTCCCGATGAGGAAGCTCCGATGTGACTCCATGGCACTCTCTGATCTATGGTAACTCGGATCTCCAATCTGGGCACGCAAACCCAGGGTCGTCAGAAAGCGACCTAGTGAGTGGTAAAATGAAGGAGGCAGTAATATATACAATAGTACTACAACCATGATACTAATATATAATGCAAGATGTGATAATAGTGATACCATATAATACGCATATACGAAACAGTACAAAGATATATAAACATGTTTTATTTTAATACCATCTCTACCTAGCCGGTTATCATCAGGTCATATCTATAGTCGGGTCCAGTTTATATAATAACTAATGTTGTCTAGTGGTGACGTAATAGACATGAACATGATAGTGGTGACGTGATAGAGGTGAACATGCAGATGGGCATATGTCTGCAATAATAAAATATATGCAATGCAGAACATGCATAGTATGCCACTACATACAGTATAACATATACCAGGTAATGTAACAAAGTATACATGTGCATGAGTAGTAGGGCACTACACAAAGTGTAACAGGAAACAGGAACAGTAGCAATGTATACATGTAACATGATAGCAGATAAATGATCAGGAACAGTAACAAGTACAACTAAACATGTAACAGGCAGGTCATGTCAAAGTCATGTCATTTGTACAATAGTAGCGATCAGTACCACCTGATATTGTAATCAATCTCTACCAGTGTCCCATACCACTGGCAGTTCATACTGGAGCCCGCACTCCAGTCGAACCCATCCGGACATGGCCTACGCGTACCATTATCCAAACGAGAGAGTGATCAAATAACAAGTGTTCCCGACGTCCACTATTGTGTATACTGTTTTATTATGTTAATTGGAAACCCATGGTCGAGGAGTTCTTATCGGGTAGGTGTATCCCGTGCATACCCGGGATCACGGCCTTTATCAAACCCCTGGCTGCTAAGACCAGAGCCCTCCGCTAAGAGGAGAACAATAATCAAGTAACAATAGCTCATGGAGCAATTGGTAGGTAGCACTACCATCCCCTGCAGTGGGAGAACAATATGGATCCAGTACATCACCCGATAAGATCTAATCAACCGTAAAGTCTCCCCCATACCCCAGTTAGCTTTATGATCTGTTATATCAAGTATACAATGGAACAAGAATAAATACAGTACATGATACGGATAACATGATAACTGGACCAGAGTTCTGTTGATAGCAGAGAACAATATAACGGGAATCGGGAACAATATCACATGAACAATATAACATGAACAATATACCGGGAAACGGGAACAATAGATGTGGAAGTCCACATATCGCATCTCAACAGTTCTCATGTCCAGTATCGGGAATATCCATATCAGTAACAGGAAACTATCATATATCATGAATACGGGAACATGGAACAATAATACATGTAATAAGTATGGTGATCCATATGACAAGAATATAGAGAAACCATATAAGCATGTGTCACAGGGAAGTATGACATGCATGTGTAACAGTGATAGGTCAACATGACATGCACGTGTAACAGGGCTATGTAAACATGACAGACATGTGTACCGGAATCTATGTAACGATAATCACAATCATATGACATGCGGTAGGCCGTGCATATATGTGTAGCCATAAGTCGTGTAATGTCCTCGTAATAATACATGTAAGAACAGTGTCTACTATAAGACCATATCCCGTGACTTGACAGTATCCGTGTCCTAGTAACCATAACATGCTATAACAGTGTCGGTGTCTCCGTCTATCAGTACTACTAACGCAGGCAATAACAGTGTTAGTGTATCCGTGAATGATAAATATCGTGTAATATGTGGTACCGCTAGCTGGTTGTACTGGGTATATAGTATTCAGTGTGCTTAGGATGTTCGGGTAGTAAATACGGATACATATAGTCATGGTGTCTAAGGTGAGGCAGGTACCGGTGATCATACCTAATCTAGTATGTCAGTCACCATCTTATGATATTGATTATGTTTAACAAATCTTTATACTAGTCTTGTATTAAGTACCATTTATGAACCGGTAGTTACAGTTGTTACAGTGAGTAAGATGAGTCAAGCAATCAAGATTATTAAACATGATAAATATAATTTATAAAAGAAAAATACTCACAAACTAGCCACGGGAAGGTAGCTCTCGTTCCACGATCGCCACGGATCTAGAATCGTCTCAATCGGAGTCCGGATGCTCCCAATATCGCCCGACTACTAAATCATAACAAATAGGGTAAATATGTAAATAAAAATAATTGACAATGCAATTAATAAAATGGAGTAGGGGGTTTTCTGTAAAATTACCTTTAATGGTTTGGATGCGGGTTTGGGCTCATAACGGGTTGGATTCAGATCCACAACCCAAACCCGTTAACTTAAGTTAAATGGGTAGTGGGTTTATGGGTTATCGGGTCGGGTTATTGGGTATTGGGTTTTCTCTCGCTCTCCCCTCTTTCTCTCTGTTCGGGGCCCCCGGACCGCCGCCGGCAGGCGGCCGGCCGCGCAACAACACAGCAGCAGCAAGAAGCTGCTGCTGCTGTTATGTCCTTATTGGGTTTGGGTAAAACCCAAACCCAATAACCCTCTTGGTCACTACCCATAATCCACCTAACTATTGGGTTAAACCGTTAACCCATTAAACTCGTTAACCAAATACTTAACGTTTTGGGTTTGGGTTTGGATCTAAACCCAACCGTTAACCCGTCTACCCGCATCCAACTTATAAAGGTAAATTTGCAAAAAAAACCCTGCTGTATTTCAGTATTTGCATTTTAAATATTTTTTACATATTTAACCCCATTTTATTTCTTTTAGTGTTCGGGTGATATCTGGAGCATCCGGACTCCGATTCGGACGATTCTGGATCCGTTGTGATCGTGGGAAAGAGAGCTACCTCCCCATGGCTAGTTTGTGAGTGTTTTTTTTATAAATTATATTTTTATCATGTTTAGTAAAAGTGATTATTGCTTAATTATCGGTAAATCATTAAAATTATTGTTTATTAAAAATGTCCTAATCTTGATAATTATTGTTTCCTACAAATGTCATTGTGGGAACATCCCTGTAATTTCAACATAGAGATAGAGAGTTCCTGAGTTAGTATACCATGTTGATTGGTTAGTTAACGAGATTAACGTGATAATTAAAATAGATCATTAGTTTAATACTTTGATGGTACCCATCGTAGTCATAAGATAGTGACCATTAGTGTAGCTGTATTTGACACTCGAGTAGATAATATAGCCATAGAACACTGGACATGATAGTTTACATCCATTGTATTGCATATTCATGTCTATCTGTTATATAGAGACTTGTTAGACGAGACACTGTTATCTCCTGCATATTCACCATGACTTGCATATCCTTTCACCCGGGACCCTGTGATCACATGTACAGGTATCACCATTGCACAGATGCTATGATACGTCACACCAGTAGTCCGTATTCATGTGCACCACTTCACAGAATACCGTCATGTCATATTATTGTGATCATCGTTACATGGATTTTTGGCATATTACTGTTACACATGCATGTATGGTTTCTTTATTCTTGTCATATGGATTCCCGTTCATATTATGTCATACGGATTCCCATTCATATTACATGTATTATTGTTCCATGTTACCGTATTCTTGTTATATGATTGTTTCCTGTTACTGATATGGATATTCCCGTTACTGGACATGAGAGCTGTTGATATGCGATATGTGGAATCCCCCATCTATTGTTCTCGTTTCCCGTTATATTGTTCTATGCTATCAACAGAGCTGGCTACCGTCTAATATAGCTCATGAGCTCCCGTTTCCCGTTATTATTTTAGCTCATTGAGTTCCCGTTACATGTTACAGCTTTAGCGGGCTGGCCCTGGTCTCAGCAGCCAGGGGTCTGTTTAGGCCGTTGTCCCGGGTATGCACGGGATACACCCACCTGACTAGAGCTCCTTGGCCATTGGGTTTCCAATGAACATAATAAAATGATATAAACAATTGTGATGTCGGGAACACTTGTTATTTGGTCACTCTCTCGTTTGGATAATGGTACCCGTAGGCCATGTCCGGATGGGTTCGACTGGAGTGCGGGCTCCAGTATGAACTGCCAGTGGTATGGGACACTGGAAAGATTGATTACAATACCAAGTGGTACTGATTGCTACTATTGTATAACTAACATGGCTTGCCTGATACATGTATTCACTTGTTTAGTTGTAATTGTTTCTGTACCTGATCATTTATCCGCTATTATGTTACATGTATATCTGTTACTTTTCCTGGTACATGTTACTCTTTCTGTGGTGGCATACTACGCATGTTCTGCATTGCATCTATTCTGTTTTCATATGCCCACCTGTATGGTCACTGCTATCACGTCACCACTAGACGACAGTATTTATGATATAAACCGGACACGCCTAAAGACATGACCAGATGATAACCGGCTAGGTAGTGATGGTATTAAAGATAACATGCTTATATCTTTCATGTTTAGAGACTTCTGCTGCTACTTATATGCTTATTATATGCTTAGGATATGGTATCACTATTACAACAGCATGTCTTATCTATTATTATTGTGCTTGTATTATTATAGTCATATTATTGCCTCCTTCATTTTACCACTCACTAGGTCGCTTTCTGACGACCCTGGGTTTGCATGCCCAGGTTGGAGATCCGCGTTATCATATTGTCAGATAGTCCATTGGAGTCACAGAGGAGACTCACCATCGAGATCCTTCATAGGTATCTTTGTGCTTTGTTCCTGTTATCTCTTTTATCTCTGTTTTTATATCTGTTATGATCTCTAACCCCTTTCTGCAGGTATTCTTGTACTTCTTTCCTGTTGGACCCCTTGTCTATATGGAGGCTATGTCTTGTACTGAGGCTTAACTTACGCGTGAGTGTGTTTTCACCTCACGTATGTACGTCGCTATAACGACTCCGTATCCTTGGGATCGGGGCGTTATATAGTGGTATCAGAGCCAGGTTCACACCTGGTGTGGGTAACCACCTAGGTCACTACTTGGGCTCTTACCAACAGTACAGTCAGGTTCAGATTAACTGATCTGTATCTGAATTTGGGGTTCCAGCAACGAGTACAAGAATACCATGACCTTGACAATTCATTCCTTGACTCGTTTGTATTCCTCCTTCCTTCGAGTTATCAACCAAAACATCCGATGTTCTTCTCGCTTTCCTTGCATCGTCTTGCTTCCCATCCGTTCGGACTAATTCACTACCATACTTCTCCATCCCGAGTTCCTTATAGATAACAGAGTGCGCAGCGGGAGTGTCGTGGACCCGTAACATTTAGGCTTTGGGGTTAGAAATATTGTTCTCCCACCTGATTTGAAATTGCGAGGACGTAATTTTTTGTAAGGTGGGGAGAAATGTAACCCCCTGATCCCTGATGTATGTATCACAGTATCAGTATGCGATACGACGTACAAAATTGATTGACCTCCGTGGTATTCCGATTGAGCTGATTTCAGTTTCAAATATCATTTTTTCAATATTTTAGATTTTTCAGGATTTTCTGGAATTTTTCTGGATTATTTTAGAGAATCTCCGTAGTCGGTGTCGATCGATACCGATAATTGGCTCTACGATTTTTATTTCACAAATGGAGTTGTATTTTGCGAATCCGCTCTCACCATGTATCTTCAAATCGTATTAGCTACGTTAGGGTATTTTTCACGATTTTTCTGAATTTATCGAAAATCTGGCCAAACCAGTGTAACCCGGTATCGGCGAGACGCTCCGGGATTTTTAATTTGCAAATCAGATAGAATTTCTTCAAACCGTTTTCATATTATGTCTCAGGCTAATATTCTCTATTTTTTGTAATTTTTGGGCACCGTTCGAAGCTGGTCGAATATTGAGCCAATATAATAATATAAAATATTAATTTTTTTAAATCTTTCTTTTTCTTTCTTTTCTTCTCCCTTCTTCTCAAAGCTTCCTTCATCACCGCCTAAACCCAACCGACTTCACACTGCCTCTCTCCTCCTCCAAATACAACCCTCTCTCTCTCTTTCAAAATCTCTCTCTAAACCTCTCTATCTCTCTAATTTCTCTCTCTCTCTCTCTTCTCTCTCTCTACAACACTCTCCCTCTCTTTTCCCCCTCTCACTGCAGGCCAGCAGGTGGCCTGACCCATGCCCGCAGCCAAGCCACCCCGGCCAAGCGCCGCAGGCGCCTCCCGTCGCCGCCGGCCTCCGCCGTCAGCCGTGACCCCCAGGTCGCGCCCCCACACCTACCTCCTCCTCTTCCTCTTCTTCTTCTTCTTTTCTTTTCTTTTCTTTTCTTTTCTTTCCTCTCTCCCTTTCTCTGTTTCTCTCTCCCTCACACTCTCGCTCTCACCCTCTTTCTCTCTGTTCGGGGCCCCCGGACCGCCGCCGCCGAGCCGGCCGGCGCCGCCGGCCAGCTGGGCTGGCCAGCCGGCCGCGGAACAACACAGCAGCAGCAAGAAGCTGCTGCTGCTGTTATGTCCTTATTGGGTTTGGGTAAAACCCAACCCAATAACCCTCTTGGTCACTGCCCATAATCCACCTAACTATTGGGTTAAACCCGTTAACCCATTAAACCCGTTAACCCAAATACTTAACGTTTTGGGTTTGGGTTTGGATCTAAACCCGACCCGTTAACCCGTCTACCCGCATCCAACTTATAAAGGTAAATTTGCAAAAAAAACCCCTGCTGTATTTCAGTATTTGCATTTTAAATATTTTTATTACATATTTAACCCCATTTTATTACTTTTAGTGTTCGGGCGATATCTGGAGCATCCGGACTCCGATTCGGACGATTCTAGATCAGTTGCGATCGTGAGAAAGAGAGCTACCTCCCCATGGCTAGTTTGTGAGTGTTTTTTTTATAAATTATATTTTTATCATGTTTAGTAAAAGTGATTATTGCTTAATTATCGGTAAATCATTAAAATTATTGTTTATTAAAAATGTCCTAATCTTGATAATTATTGTTTCCTACAAATGTCATTGTGGGGACATCCCTGTAATTTCAACATAGAGATAGAGAGTTCCTGAGTTAGTATACCATGTTGATTGGTTAGTTAACGAGATTAACGTGATAATTAAAATAGATCATTAGTTTAATACTTTGATGGTACCCATCGTAGTCATTAGATAGTGACCATTAGTGTAGTTGTATTTGAAACTCGAGTAGATGATATAGCCATAGAACACTGGACACGATAGTTTACATCCATTGTATTGCATATTCATGTCTATCTGTTATATAGAGACTTGTTAGACGAGACACTGTTATCTCCTGCATATTCACCATGACTTGCATATCCTTTCACCCGGGACCCTGTGATCACATGTATAAGTATCACCATTGCACAGATGCTATGACACGTCACACCAGTAGTCCGTATTCATGTGCACCACTTCACAAAATACCATCATGTCATATTATTGTGATCATCGTTACATGGATTTTTGGCATATTATTGTTACACATGCATGTATGGTTTCTTTATTCTTGTCATATGGATTCACGTTCATATTATGTAATACGGATTCCCGTTCATATTACATGTATTATTGTTCCATATTACCGTATTCTTGTTATATGATTGTTTCCTGTTATTGATATGGATATTCCCGTTACTGGACATGAGAGCTGTTGATATGCGATATGTGGAATCCCCCATCTATTGTTCTCGTTTCCCGTTATATTGTTCTATTCTATCAACAGAGCTCAGGTCCTGTTATCATGTTACCCGTATCATGTACTGTAATTATTCTTGTTACATTGTATACTTGACATATCAGATCATAAAGCTAACTTGGGTATGGGGGAGACTTGACGGTTGATTAGATCATATCGGGTGATGTACTGGATCCATATTGTTCTCCCACTGCAGGGGACGGTAGTGCTACCTAACAATTGCTCCATGAGCTCCTGTTACTTGATTATTGTTCCCCTCTTAGCGGAGGGCCCTGGTCTCAGCAGCCAGGGGTTTTTTAGGACGTGATCCCGGGCATGCACGGGATACACCTACCTGATAAGAACTCCTCGACCATGTGTTTCCAATTAACATAATAAAACAGTATACACAATAGTGATGTCGGGAACACTTGTTATTTGGTCACTCTCTCGTTTGGATAATGGCACCCGTAGGCCAGGTCCGGATGGGTTCGACTGGAGTGCGGGCTCCAGTATGAACTGTCAGTGGTATGGGACACTGGAAAAGATTGATTACAATACCAAGTGGTACTGATTGCTACTATTGTATAACTAACATGGCTTGCCTGATACATGTATTCACTTGTTTAGTTGTAATTATTTCTGTACCTGATCATTTATCCGCTATCATGTTTCATGTATATCTGTTACTTTTCCTGGTACATGTTACTCTTTCTGTGGTGGCATACTACGCATGTTCTGCATTGCATCTATTCTGTTTTCATATGCCCACCTGTATGGTCACTGCTATCACGTCACCACTAGACGACAGTATTTATGATATAAACCGGACACGCCTAAAGACATGACCGGATAATAACTGGCTAGGTAGTGATGGTATTAAAAGGTAACATGCTTATATCTTTCATGTTTAGAGACTTCTGCTGCTACTTATATGCTTATTATATGCTTAGGATATGGTATCACTATTACAACAGCATGTCTTATCTATTATTATTGTGCTTGTATTATTATAGTCATATTATTGCCTCCTTCATTTTATCACTCACTAGGTCGCTTTCT
Source organism: Agave tequilana (assembly GCA_038442645.1). Classification (NCBI taxonomy): domain Eukaryota; kingdom Viridiplantae; phylum Streptophyta; class Magnoliopsida; order Asparagales; family Asparagaceae; genus Agave; species Agave tequilana. The sequence continues at coordinate 33,750 of JAVJIF010022562.1, forward strand.
GATGACCCTGAGTTTGCATGCCTAGGTTGGAGATCCGCATTATCGTATTGTCAGATAGTCCATTGGAGTCACAGAGGAGACTCACCATCGAGATCCTTCATAGGTATCTTTGTGCTTTGTTCCTGTTATCTCTTTTATCCCTGTTTTTATATCTGTTATGATCGCTAACCCCTTTCTGCAGGTATTCTTGTACTTCTTTCCTGTTGGACCCCTTGTCTATATGGAGGCTATGTCCTGTACTGAGGCTTAACGTACGCGTGAGTGTGTTTTCACCTCACGTATGTACGTCGCCATAACGTCTCCGTATCCTTGGGATCAGGGCGTTACAGATTATATAAGTGATGACTACTCCACTTGTTGTACTGATTTCCCGTGATGTATCCATAAACACAAGAATAGAATGCGAGGCTAAAAACTATCCAATATAGGAAAAGACGATGCACCAGAGTCAACGAATACCAAAACATAATGATAGCGAACCACATCTATCTTGCTGCTACCCTACCAGTCTATCCATACCTTGAGTTGGTATAATGATGACAGGAACTGGAAACAGAAAAAGGATGGAAGAGATTCCAAGAATCAAGGAAAAGACGATCAAGAGGAATAAATAACTTTGTACTTGTAGTTGGATCGTATAACCATGACTCATGCATTCTAGTTGCAAATTTCTTTACCATTAATTTGTCGACTGGTTGCATTGAAGATGTGAGAGTCTAGGCTCTGATACCACCCTATAACGCCCCGATCCCACGGGTACGGAGACGTTACTGTGACGTATATACGCAGGTTAGAAATACCCGCACGTATATACATTAAGCATCAGTACAGGTAAGAATCAGAGTACGGAAGCACAGTGGTAATATATATTCCAGCAATAATAGCACAAGTACACAATTATCACAAGGCAGGATAAAATATCTCAAGAATATATGATCACTAAGAAGCACAATAGCAGGATGTATAATATGAAATATGAGAAAGTACTCACGAGTAGAAATATGAGAATCTCGCGAGCCGATCAAGGAGATGCTGGAAGAAGGAGGGTCCAGATAGGCAACTGCTAATCCACGTTTATGCTGCGCCACTCTGATCAGTTACAACAAAGCCGCCACAGTCTAGACTCTAGGATCTGGATATGAGAATTCAGGGTTATCAGATGCAACCCACGAGTACAGATGATAAAGCCAGTTGGCATGCTCAAGCAGTCACACGTGTACATGGTCAAGTGAGTGTTGGCCCAAAGGCCTTCCACCCTAGTTTTGATGATGATTAACTCATGTAGTTATGTTTACTAATAATCTTGTGTTGTTTAAGTTTCAGATCATTATTCAAGATATTATTTGGTGATTAGCTTCAATAAGGAGTTTAGAAGCTTTTCATGGTGATTCTAGGGCCAAAACTTCAAGATCACACATTACCTAACCCATGGATGGAGTTTTGGAGCAAGTCAACTTGAAGATGAAGATCATCAAGAAGACTTAGGTATCCATAGTTTAGTGTGTTTAGATCCATTTGTAAAGCTTAGTATAGTTGATATGCTCAAGTGCGCTAACACACACGTTTTATGTTTTGGATTTTGTTTTCATGAATAGTAGATCAAAACAAGTTTACTTTATTTCTATGTATATTAGATATGTTCTAGATATACATACATGCTTTAAACTTGCTAGACAAACTTATTTTGACTATCCTATTCATGTATTGAAAAATCAAGTTTGATAAAAATACAAGTGTTGGTTTTGATAAAATTTGCAAGACTCAAAATGAATTGATATGATTGATATATGTCTTGAAATTTTTATCACTTGTTTGTGTTTCAATATAAAATGTTAAAACAAGTTTTATGGGATTTTCAGAAAAGATAAAAGGTTTTTATAAAATATTTTTTCCAGTTTTTCTGACCCAGGTTTGTGCTGACAGGCCGGTTGGTCGACCGTATGGGTCGACCGCACCAAGGGCTGGTCGACCCATAGGGTCGACCGACGTGCACAAACTTGTGCACGTCTGACAGACACAAACTCGGTCGACCGTACGGGTCGACCGGGTCTGAGAGCTCTGCTCTCTGTTTGTTTGGGTCGACCGGGCGGTCGACCGGGTTTGCCCAACGGTCAAAAATATGACCGTTGGCGGTCGACCGGGCGGCCGACCGCCAAGCCTGTCAGGCTGCCACATCAGCCTAACGGCTAGTTTCTGGTTTGGCCTATATAAACCCCATCTCTTTGGGTTTTTGGCTAAAGTTTTTACAAGAGAAAAATTCCCAGTTTTCCTGAGTTTAAAACAAATTTTGAAAAGAGTTTTTGGGCTTTAAACTTCTCATCTTTATTGTTTTGGGTTTTTGGAAAATCAAAGAAAACTAGGGTTTTAGGAGATTGTATTGATTTTCATTTTCTATCATTTATAAGAGATTTCCCTAGTAGTTTTTCTTTGTTGCTTGTTTCCAAAAAGACCTTGTTTCCACACTTGAGCTATCTTCTATCCTAATCTATTTAGGTTCTTTTGTTTTGTGGAAAAAGAGAAAAAGAAAGAGTTTGAGTTTGTGGTCTTTGGAACCACTTGTTGTAAACACCCTTATTCTTTGTGTATCCCTCTTAGGTAGAGGTGATTGGGTGTTGGTTTGCTCCCTCTAGTGAGAGGTGGAGTTTGGTTGTAAACCCTCTTCGGTAGAGGTGTTGTGGTTATTGTATTGGCTACGGGCCTACCCCTCGGTTGTGAGGTGGTTGTTTGAGAGAGGAGTTCGGTACTCCCTTGTTGTAACAAATCCTTCTCGGTGAAGGTTCCCTCGGTGGGAGTCCTCGGTGGACGTTTTAGTGGATTGAAAATCCTACACGGTGGTGTAGGCGGGGATGTAGAGCAAGGTGCTCGAACCTCGAAACATATCTTGTTGTTAGCGTTTGATCCACTTGTCTCTCTAACTCTCTCTCTCATTTATTTGTGCAAAGCATCATACTTTATTCATATCATATATTGCTTGTTGTGCCTTGCATAATTCATATTGCTATATTTTGTATATGCTTGGTTGTTTGTGTGTGCCTCACTTGTACTTAATCAACAAGAGCTTCACATAGCACCTCAACCCATTCAAGGGGAATCGAGAGGAGTTAGTCCAGAGCCCTTCACGGGGAATTCGGCTACACTTGTTGATTGTATTAAGTGTGATTGCAAAATTCGCATTAGCTTCCGCATTTAGCGCATTTAGTTCTTAAATTAGCACTTACACCTATTCACCCCCCTCTAGGTGTTTTTCAATTGGTATCAGAGCTAGTACTCTGATACTTAGGCTTAACATCCTAGGAGTGAGATCCATTTGTTTGCTAATCTATTGTTTGCATTTGCGTGTTTGCACACTCATATAGTTTGCCATGGACTTCATGACCCCACCTAGCTTTGACCCTTCCAACATTGTTGTTTGGAAGTATAGGATGTCCATGTACCTAAAGACCCTAGGTTTGCATGTCTTTCTTGCGGCCACCAAGAAATGCTATCTTGAAGATCGCAATCATATAGGGGCCAATGCACAAGCCCTTGAGGCCATTAGAAGCACATTATCTAAAGATTATCTTTTACGTGTTTCTAACATTGATTCCGCCTTTGCAGTGTGGAATTTGTTGACAACCACCAACGCCTCCAAGCTTCAAGTGCAAATCCAACAAGAAGAGGAATCTAGTGGAGAGTCCGACTCACAATGCTTGATGGTCCAAGGGAATGACTCCCTTGAGGTACATTCGGAACCCCACTTAGATTGTGATGATAGTGCTAGTTCTTCAAATGATTTTGTTGATCCCCATGCTTTGAATGAAGAACTATCCATTGTGTGTGAAAAATTGATTGAAAAATATAACATTTTGAAAAAGAAAAGTCTAGGCATTAATAATGAAAATAAAAATTTGATTGCTAGACTTGATGTTGTTTTGCAAGAGAAAGAGGAGATTGCTAATGAGAGGGATTCATTAAAATCTCAACTTGACCTTGCACTTAAAGAAAATGAATTTTTAAAATCTAAAATGATTGCCATGTTCTTTTGAAGAAAAATGAAAATTTGTCTTCAAAAGTTGATTTTGTTTTAAAGGAGAATGTTGCTTTGAAAAATAAAATTATTTCTATTTCAAATGAGTTGAATGTTTGTTTAGATAAGAATATTGTTTTGCAAAATAAGATGGATGCACATGTTTGTCATGCTAGTGTAGCTTCTTCATCTAGTCTACCTAATGCATGTACCTCTTCTTCTAAGATTAATGATGATATTTGTATGTTAAAGAAGAGAGTAGATTGTTTGGGCTCCACTATGAGCCAATGTGCCATGAACCATACACGCTTGGAATCATTGGTTCGAAAGAAACAAGTTCCATCTTTTCATGCACACCATACACGGCATACACATGCTCCTCACGGACACACCCATCAACACATGTATGCTCATGTGTACACTTGTACACATTGTGGACGTAAGGGCCACCTTGCTAAATTTTGTTTTGATCGTATATATGATTATAATTTAGTAAATAAGTTTGTTTGGGTTAGGGAAGATACTAACCCCCATGGACCCAATAAGATATGGGTACCAAAGACCACCCCTCTTGTTTATGATGTAGGTGTGGGCTCTCACATGACGTGAGAGTAGAGGTACCTTGGAGTGGATGCGATCCGTGCTTAAAGGAAACATTTTGGATGCATCACTTTCAAGGGAAGTTTGGTGGGAAGACCACCTTGGTTTGGAGAACTAGAGAAGTACCTTCATCGGTTTTGGTATCAATCTCTAACTCCTTATTTATGTTTAAGCATGCTTTCCATGTTTATCATTTATAGCATGTTTTATTGTTTGTAGATTATTATGAAAATGTCATGTTTATTAGATCCTTGACATGCATGTATAGCCCTTTTGAGACACCCATGTTTAATATGGAGCTTTATTTTAGTGTTCTCACATTTGTTTAGCTATCATGTTTATCATAACGCTAATAACATGTGGATTTACATAATAATCATCTTTATATTTTTCATGTTCATTCATATCTTGTTTTATGCTTCATGTTTTGAATATATGTTTAAATGTTAGTTTTTATTAAAACTAGGTAAATACTTGTGCATATAGTGGGTCACAAATAAATCTATATATGTTTGAGCTTGAATGCTTATTTGAACCTATTAGATGTGCTAGTATAGTCTAGTTTTGATGATTCATACATTTTAAACGTGTATTCCTATTTTTGGATTTGTTTTATGTGTATGAGCTTTCATTTCATGTATATGTGTATTTTTGCCAAACTTTAAGATATACATGTATACCCCTTGAGTCATTTGCCTTTCATGCAAATTTATATATATGGACTCAAATTGTGTTTAGGGTATGTATGTATACTTCTTGTGTTGAAAAATCATACATATACCTTGAAATGAAATTTGTTTTAATGAAAATTTAGTTATTCATGTTTTCATGAATTTATGTTTAACTTCATGTATATGTCTATTTTATCCAAACTATTGTTTATACATATACATCCTTTTGAGCCACGTGCCTTCATGCATATATCTTTGTGGACTCGTTGTGTTTGGATATGTATGTATACTTTAGTTTGTATAAGACATACATATACCTTGAAGATTAAATAAGTTTTGATGATTTTCATGTTTTCATGTTTCAAGGAATTTTGAGCTTAATTGGAAATTTCATAATGCCATGTCACACATTACTTGTACACTCACCAATTTTAAAATATTTCTCATGAGTATGTTTTCATGAGCATGTATGGACTTTATTGAATATTGAGTGTTTTAAGTGCTATGTGATTTACATGTGTTTTATGAAAATTATTTTGTTTTATTCCTTACTTGAAGGATTTCGTACTAGTTAACAAAACTTTCTATTTATAACTAGTTACGGTATTCTTCATTTTGGTAGAGTTTTTCAAACGTACTCTATTTTCAAATCTATTTTTGAAAACCCCTACCCTTAATGGGAGGTTGGATGGGAGTCCATGCCTTGTATGTTTATATTGAAAATCTTTTTAAACTTGTGCATGAGATGGGAGGATTAGTTATATGAGTTATACCATGCTTTTATTGTTATGTCAATTGGTATCATTGAACTCTTTCAATTTGTATCATTTTGATCCTTTTGTATACTCATAATTGTTTATTGTGTATGTATATTTTCAATTGGTATCATCTATTAGTGATTGGTACTCATTCTATTTCATACACATATACTTGTTTTATTTGTGCTATTATATTTCTATATCTCAAGCACAAATTTTGTTTATGCTAGAGCTTGAGCTTCAACTTCATTTCAATTGATTTAGTTTTCAATTGGTATTTTATTTCAAGCCTACGCATAGTTTTTTTGGTATTTCATAAAGGGGGAGAAAATTCGATTTTCATATTTCAATGGTATTTAGTTTTCCACTCCCTTGCTTTATGATAGAAAATAGTCATTTCAATTGTTTATATGACTTAAAAAGAAAATTACTATCTTTTGATATCAAGATGTTTTGTGTTTTAAATTGGTATCTAAAAATTTTGTTTAAAGAAAAAGTACAAAAGTTTTGATTTATATTGACTATATGCAAGGAGAGCTTAACATCTCTTCTACATATAGATTCATGATGAGTGTATCTTGTATTGAAGAGCTTAACATCTCTTTTTTATGTGGTATACGTGTGTAGGGGGAGCTTCACATCTCCTCTTATGCATTACATAATGTGTGTTATGTGAATTAGGGCTTAACATCCCTCCTTCATGTAATGCATATGTGTAGGGAAGCTAACTTAGCGTCTTCCTCTTCATGAATGTATATAACATATAACATTTATTGATCTTTGTTTATTTTCTATTGATATCAAGATGCTTCATTGACATATTTTTCTATTGATATCATGTTGTTTATAGTCACCCCTTATTGACTTTGTTTTTGTTTTAGACAAAAAGGGGGAGAACATTGTTTGTATTGTTTTGATTGACAAAAGGGGGAGAAAGATTTTTACCCTCATTTATTGATTAGATTGTTTACCCCTTTGTTGATGATTGACAAAAAGGGGGAGAATAATTTGAGTTTTATATATGCATACTTTTGTTTTTGCATATATTAAGTTTTATTGATATCTAGAGCATCTAGTGTTTTTGTTAATGTTTTATTAATTTAATTGATATCTAGAGCTTCTAGAACATGTTTATGTGTTTTATGCATATTGATGCATACATGTTTATGTACATTCATTGCATATCTTTTGTTTATTTGTTTATGCATGAGTTAAGGGGGAGCTTCTTTGAAGCTTAACTTTAATCCATGCATATATAACTCCATGAGTTTTGTCATCATCAAAAGGGGGAGATTGTTGGCCCAAAGGCCTTCTACCCTAATTTTGATGATGATTAACTCATGTAGTTATGTTTACTAATAATCTTGTGTTGTTTAAGTTTCAAATCATTATCCAAGATATTAGTTGGTGATTAGCTTCAACAAGGAGTTTAGAAGCTTTTCATGATGATTCCAGGGCCAAAGCTTCAAGATCACACATTGCCTAGCCCATGGATGGAGTTTTGGAGCAAGTCAACTTGAAGATGAAGATCATCAAGAAGACTTAGGTATCCATAGTTTAGTGTGTTTAGATCCATTTGTAAAGCTTAGTATAGTTGATATGCTCAAGTGCACTAACACACACGTTTTATGTTTTGGATTTGGTTTTCATGAATAGTAGATCAAAACAAGTTTACTTTATTTCTATGTATATTAGATATGTTCTAGATATACATACATGCTTTAAACTTGCTAGAAAAACTTATTTTGACTATCCTATTCATGTATTGAAAAATCAAGTTTGATAAAAATATAAGTATTGGTTTTGATAAAATTTGCAAGACTCAAAATGAATTGATATGATTGATATATGTCTTGAAATTTTTATCACTTGTTTGTGTTTCATTATAAAATGTTAAAAACAAGTTTTATGGGATTTTCATAAAAGATAAAATATTTTTATAAAATATTTTTCCCAGTTTTTCTGACCCAGGTTTGTGCTGACAGGCCGGTCGGTCGACCGTATGGGTCGACCGCACCAAGGGCCGGTCGACCCATAGGGTCGACCGACGTGCACAAACTTGTGCACGTCTGACAGACACAAACTCGGTCGACCGTACGGGTCGACCGGGTCTGAGAGCTCTGCTCTCTGTTTGTTTGGGTCGACCGGGCGGTCGACCGGGTTTGCCCAACAGTCAAAATATGACCGTTGGCGGTCGACCGGGCGGCCGACCGCCAAGCCTGTCAGGCTGCCACATCAGCCTAACGGCTAGTTTCTGGTTTGGCCTATATAAACCCCATCTCTTTGGGTTTTTGGCTAAGGTTTTTACAAGAGAAAAATTCCCAGTTTTCCTGAGTTTAAAACAAGTTTTGAAAAGAGTTTTTGGGCTTTAAACTTCTCATCTTTATTGTTTTGGGTTTTTGAAAAATCAAAGAAAACTAGGGTTTTGGGAGATTGTATTGATTTTCATTTTCTATCATTTACAAGAGATTTCCCTAGTAGTTTTTCTTTGTTGCTTGTTTCCAAAAACACCTTGTTCCCACACTTGAGCTATCTTCTATTCTAATCTATTTAGGATCTTTTGTTTTGTGGAAAAAGAGAAAAAGAAAGAGAGTTTGAGTTTGTGGTCTTTGGAACCACTTGTTGTAAACACCCTTATTCTTTGTGTATCCCTCTTAGGTAGAGGTGATTGGGTTGTTGGTTTGCTCCCTCTAGTGAGAGGTGGAGTTTGGTTGTAAACCCTCTTCGGTAGAGGTGTTGTGGTTGTTGTATTGGCTACGGGCCTACCCCTCGGTTGTGAGGTGGTTGTTTGAGAGAGGAGTTCGGTACTCCCTTGTTGTAACAAATCCTTCTCGGTGAAGGTTCCCTCGGTGGGAGTCCTCGGTGGACGTTTTAGTGGATTGAAAATCCTACACGGTGGTGTAGGCGGGGATGTAGAGCAAGGTGCTCAAACCTCGAAACATATCTTGTTGTTAGCGTTTGATCCACTTGTCTCTCTAACTCTCTCTCTCATTTATTTGTGCAAAGCATCATACTTCATTCATATCATATATTACTTGTTGTGCCTTGCATAATTCATATTGCTATATTTTGTATATGCTTGGTTGTTTGTGTGTGCCTCACTTGTACTTAATCAACAAGAGCTTCACATAGCACCTCAACCCATTCAAAGGGAATCGAGAGGAGTTAGTCCAGAGCCCTTCACGGGGAATTCGGCTACACTTGTTGATTGTATTAAGTGTGATTGCAAAATTTGCATTAGCTTCCGCATTTAGCGCATTTAGTTCTTAGATTAGCACTTACACCTATTCACCCCCCTCTAGGTGTTTTTCAGTGAGGTGGCTCAGGCATGCAGGTATAGGCAATGACAAGTAACATAAAGAAAATGACAGTAAATCTGAGATCAAGTAAATACATTAATATCAATGAATCTGAATCGAAAAACACTCATGGAAAAAGGTATAGAGAGCATAGGTACACGTAAACATGCGATAAATATATTAAATATGTGATAAATACATTAAACATGCGTTAAATATAAGTATGGACAAAACTAGTTGTACAAGCTCAGATTATGGATTCATGGGACCGATACGTCAAGGGGATAATCCAAATAAAGAAACCCTCATCTATATACCACATATCTCATGTTATCATCGTCTGAGTTTGTATAACTTGAGTTGCCCTCTAAATAACATAACTAGAGTGTGTCTGGAGTAATCATGATATCACAGAGGTCATATGTTATAAAACAGGGTGTCAACTCAGAGCATAACACTATACCTAGAATATAAATGTGTTGTATTTTAATTTATCCAATAATAATAATTTGTACCGTTTGATATTTCAATCGCCTCCCTACCAGTGCCTCACATCACTGATAGTCTATACTAGAGCTCGCACTCTGTAGAACTTACTCGGGTCTGATATGTGAGTACCAGGACCCGAACAAGGAGAGACCAAATATCACACGTTCCTAATATTATTATTATTTGGTTGTTATGTTCTAATGTTATTCTTGTCCCTTTCCCACCGGCGTCCCACAACACGGACAGTTCACGCTGGAGCCCACACTTCCAGTAGAACTCATTCGAACTCCGATACGCGAGTACCATTATTCGAATAGGGGAGAGACCAAATAACATATGCTCTAGGTGTTATTATCATACATGTATGTGTGTGTGTTAATATGCACTGAGAATACTTATCACGCTAACACCATGCGGCACAGGCAGGAGGGAGGAAGTAGCCCCACAGATTCAAGAGGTGGCCCCCCACAGATTCAAGAGGTGGCCCCCACCATGAGTGTGGTGTGGCACTTTGCTCCATGTGGCACTTTGCTCTGAGGGTTGATACAGGAGGTAGCCCCACAGATTCAAGAGGTGGCCCCCACCACGTGTGTGGTGTGCCACTTTACTCTATGTGGCACTTTGCTCTGTGTGGGGAATGGATTCTAGAAGTGGCCCCACGGATTCAAGAGGTGGCCCCCACCACGTGTGTGGTGTGGCACTTTGCTCAGTGTGACACTTAGTTCCATTCAAGATCCGCCGGACGCTAGCACGATTGTGGGATTCATCCTCGTCATCCCGACACCAGGCATACTCTGTCGGACACCGATCTGACTGTGCTATTAACAAGAGTAACAGTACATGGGGCATGAGTACAGGCGATACGGAGTTCAGGAGTACATGAGTACTAGATGTCTGGTAATAATATAATAATCATGCCAAGTCCACGTAAAAGTGATAATCATGAATATGCTATGTAATACAGGTATCAGAGGTAATATTATCCGGTCAAGTGTCACCATATCAGGTCAATTTACTAGTATCATGTGATAGCATATGTCAAGTATCAAGTCATAACATGTCAATTGTCAGGTATCATATATCAGGTATCAGGTGTCAATTGATAACATGTCAAGTACACGTATCAGATATCTAGTGTCAAGTATAGCATGTCAAGTACCATTGTCAGATATCAAGTGTCAAGTATAGCATGGTAAGTACTGGTGTCAGATATCAAATGTCAAGTATAGCATGGCAAGTATCGGTGTCGGATATCGTGTGTCAAATAAGCATGGCAAGTACCGATGTCATATATCAAGTGTCAAGCATAGCATGGTAAGTACCGGTGTCATATATCATGTGTCAAATATAGCATGGCAAGTACCGGTGTCAGGTATCATGTGTCAAATATAGCATGGCAAGTACCGGTGTCGGATATCATGTGTCAAATATAGCATGGCAAGTACCAGTGTCGGATATCATGCGTCAAATATAGCATGGCAAGTACCGGTGTTGGGTATCATGTGTCAAATATAGCATGGCAAGTACAGCATATCAAGTATCAAGTATGACATGTCGGTGTCCGGTGAGAATACAGAGTACAACATCATATATTTACTCATATAGCGAGGTATTATGTACTAAAAAAAAACTACAGTAGCAATTATTATGCATGTAACGATAGTAATCAAAGTATGAAGCAATGAAAGAAAAGTACTCACCTAAATCACTGAAAAACGGCGTGAAATCTCGGAACACTAGAAACACGTGCACACCACCAATCCATATATTAAAATATACATATATATAAATATATATATAATTATTAATAATTTTTAGAGTGAGTTAGAGAGAGAAAGAGAGGATTAGTTAGAGAGAAGCTACAAGAGAAAGAGAGAGGGGAGAAAGAGAGAGAGAGAGAGAGAGAGAGAGAAGAGAGAGAGCTAGAGAAAGAGAAGGGGGTTTAATGCATGCTAGAAAAGTAGGGAGGGTAAGGGAGAGAGTCAGAGGAAAAAGAGGAGGGCAAAATTGGAAAGAAGGAAAAGAAAGAAAGAAAGAAAGAAAGGAAAGAAGGGAAAAGAAGAAGGAGAGGAGGACATGATTGGCCAGCCGGCCGGCGGCTCTAGCAGCCGCCGGCGGCCTGGACGGCGCCACTGGCGAGGAGGGGCGGCCGGCGAGGAGCCGCCCCCTAGGGTGGATGAGACGGAGAGAGAGGGGTTGTTGTTGTTGTTGTTGGAGGTGTAGATGGTGGTGGTGGTGATCTTGAAGGTGGAGTTGATGGTGGTGAAGTTGTGGTGGTGTAGGGGATGATGGAGTGGTGGTGGTGGTAATGTGAGTGGTGGTGAGTTTATGGGTGGTGATGGTGGTGGAGATTGGTGATGGGGTGGATGGTGGAGTATTTAGGTGTAGAAGTTGAAATTATAGAGGGAAAATAGTGAATTTGGAGGAGATGGGAGAGAAGAATAATGAGGGGGTTGTGGTGGTGGAATATGGGTGGTGGAGTTTGTGGAGATAGGTTGATGGTGGTGATTGTAGGAAGAAGAGGAAGGAGAAGATGATGGAATTTGGTGTTGATAGGGTTGATTGGAGAGGGAGTGGCCACCACCGGCCTAGGTCACCGGAGGGGCGCCGGAGTTGGGGGCCAGGCTTGGGCGTCGGCCAACAAATGGAGAGGAAGATGAAGAGATGGGAGAAGATGAGAGGGAAGAAGGAAATATAAAGAAAAAGAAAAGGAGAGAGAGAAATGATGGGATTGGGAATGGTATTAGCAGGTGATGGGATGGGGGAGTGGACTGTCAGTTGGTTAACTTTGGGAAGGGAAAGGAAAAAGAAATGAAGAAAGAAAATAAAGTGAGAAGGAAAGAATAATATTATATAAATAGGGTAAAAATTGACTGTTTCAGAATCGCTCCAAAAAATCTCAAAAATAGAAAATATTATTTTAAGATGCTCAGTGAAATAAAATTCGAGAAATTCAATATGTTTTTCAAATTAAAATCCTGAAATCTTCCAGTGATACTAGTCCACACCAAAACCAGTGGATTTTCGATAAATTCTGAAAAATCTCAAAAAAAAATGTCTTTAGTTAAAAAATAAGATTTTAAGAAGTAATATATGAAAGCCGTTTCTAAAAATTCAACTCCATTTGAAAACTAAAAAATCCGAAAAACGATCAGCGATGCCGACCGACACCGGTTTTCAAGATTTTGCAAATAATTCTGAAAAATTTCAGAAAATCATGAAAAAACTAAAATATTGGAAAACGATGTTTGAAACTGAAATCGGTCAAATCGGACTACAGAAAGGCCAAATCGAGCAATACACTAGGATCGGGCCTACTGTTCAGACTAGGACTGGCTCCTAGTCCACGAATCCAGATCCAATACAAAACAATCGCACCAATAATCATAAAACAAAAATAAATACAAACTAAATAAAAAAATATGATAGAAAAATCAGAATACGTATCTAAGTACGTATTCCAGGAACGGGTGTTATAGATAGAATCCAATATACATATAAGATATATATATATATATTTTGACATGAAATCCAAAACCGGTTAAACCAAAACCAAAACCAATAAACTTTAAACTTATGTGTGTATGTGAACTTGAGCATATCAATACTATCTACCTTTACACAAGATCTAAACATACTAAACTAAACACAAATCGATGTCTTCTTGTAGAGCTCCTTCTCCAAGTCAACTCGATCCAACGAGCTTGACTTCAACCGAGTACTAATTGCGATATTGACGCTTGAGCTCTTGAATCAACATGTGAAAGCTCCAAAACTCTTTTATTGAAGCTAATCACCTACTAATATCTTGGTCAATCACTGAAACTATTTAAACATAAGATTATTAGTAAACTATAACTACATGAGTTAATCATCATCAAAACTAGAGTGATGGGCCTCTGGGCCAACACTATGTTTAGCATCTACTTAGAATCACTCGAGTAACCAATAGTAGGAGTGGTGACTAAATATTGTTGAGTTTAAGTCTGATCCATCTGCCTATGAAGTACTACTCGATTGGGTATTGATCATCGTTGCAAGATTTGCCTCTGTCTTCGACTCCTTATTTTTATCTTTGATCCTTAGACAATCAAACATTCCAGTGCCCTAACTCTTTACAGAAGGCGCACTGGTTCTTCTTCAGATCTCTAAAACTCGGGCTGGATTTCGATCTCCCACGCTCGCCTTTGTCCTTTCGATTAGAACCCCTGCCTCTTATTATCAACGTCTCTGCTGATGTACTATTGGAAGAAAATTGCTTGTTCTTATTACTCACATCGTAGTTTACAAGAGCAGCCGACACATTGCTATAGTTAAGTATTTGACCGTTGATCAAGATTAGGATGAAGGTTTCATACTCTTCATCAGGAAGAGAATTCAAAAGAATCGCCGTCTTGTCCTCTTCTTCGATCGCCACATCTACATTAATTAGGTCCGCAAGAAGCTTCATATAATTATTCATGTGTTCATCAATGGAGAGTCCTCTCTTAAATTGAAAGTGATAAAGCCTCTTCTTCAGATGCAATCAACTTTCGATGCTCTTCGTTGGATACTTCTTCTCGAGAATCTCCTACATCTTCCTTACGAAAGTCTCGTACAAACACATGATACTTGATGTCTTGTGTCAAACACGTCATTCTATTCATCTTGTCCTAATCCTTTTTAGAAGTCTCATCCAGCTTTTCTCCCAAGCGTAAAGTGTCTTCGAGGTTTGATACCATCAGTGCATCCATCACCTCATACCTCCACATCCCAAGTTGTTCTTGCCATCAAACTTTTCCACATCGATCTTCATAGGATGTGGGTTCATGGATTTCATCGTGGAATGACTATCTTCGGCCATCTCCTCAATAGATTCCTCAAAGTAATGTGAAAAACGGTTGTGAAAACAAATCCAAATAGGAAAAATCAGATCTTTACCTCCGAACGAAACTATAAACAGTCTCCAAGTTGATTTTCTCCACCTGAATGAAACTCCCCGTTGAACCCAAAACGCTTTGATACTACTTGTTAGAATCCATTATGCAGAGAACAGTAACAACAGAGAATAGTCGCCAATTGCATGAACAAAGAAATCAAAGGGAAGAAAAATAGAACACAAGATTTAATGGGATTCGACAATTTGTCTATGTCCTCGGGGCAGAAGGGGAGAGATATCTTATTAAATCAATCAATTACATGATGCAACTGATAACGAACAATACCCCTTTTTATAGCCACGGAGTCTATGAAGAAAAGGAAACTAAAAACTCTGAAGTCGGATCAGAAACGAATTCTGAATCCAACTTGAAAACAGCCCAGAGACCAAACGCTATAGAGAGGCCTATTGGCATGTCAACAAACTGAGCCAGTCTACACAATACACGACTTTCAGGAAAAGCCTGTCGACAGCCATGAGGGGCTGTCGAGGTCTGTCGACAAAGTAAACTGCAACTCTCTGTGGGCATATTCATGTATCTTCTCCAGGCAAACTCAGTACTCTGCGTTTCTCCGATGAGTTAAAAAAAACTCTACTAACAAGATTCCACCCCCCCCCCCCCACACCCACAAAGTTCTCTTTCCCCACGGCATTTCAGCTATGCATGAATCATTTATCGGTCAATGGTACCACATAGACCTCTAGGACTCCCCATTTCCCGAAAGTCCGATGGTTTCCGCACTTTCCGTGTTTTAGCATATAAAACCTTGGTGCCTTCTCTGTTTGAAACTTTTCCGGATACTGGTTATATCACTTTGGATGGTTTTTTCGGTGTTGTGACATTTTTTTTTAATAAAAAATAAAGAAAGAAAGAAAGAAACTTGTCGTATTTGAATGGACGGGGGATTTTATTTTATGTTCTTTTCCCATTTATCTTCCCTACTCCCAGGAATCAAACAGATGGTACATAGCTACGTATATTAGCAGCAATAGTTTCAAAGTATACAAAAATCTACAGGAGTTCCCTATCGAAAATTCAAAGGAGTTGTCCTTACAAAACAAAAGCCAGAATATGGAGCTGGTTGTTCTATATCAATATTAATATAATAATAACCATATACTTCAGGATTGCAGCAGTATGAACTGAGTCTCAGAACGTCCACATCTTTGAATATAACACGTTTAATGTACTTAAGGATCAGATGTAGCTAACATTTAAAGGGAAGGAATTATGGAAAAATTGCTGAAGTTAAGAACATGCCGGAGCAAAAGCAGTAACGCTCGCTCAGAATTGTTTTGTCAGCGAGCTAACGAGGCTGAATTTCACAAGCAAAGCAACAACATTTTCAGCTGAGTCAACACAAGCGTAAAACTTGCAATCTAGTAAAAGAAAAGAGACATTTTGAAAATGTTCACACTAGATATGAAAATTTAACAAAGAGAACTGCACAAATTAACTGTTTGAAGTACACAGTTACACATTTAGACAATTGCTATTTTCCGCTATCTGATACATGATCAGTCAAGAGGCATGAAGCCATAAAACCTCTATAATTTCTATATCAATCCTATGCCAAAAGCTTACCCCGAGTTCTACCTCTATGCATACCACACTAAACGCTCTAATATGTATCTCAGTTAATATTAAGTTTATCCTCAGAAAGCCATTATATTTCTTTACGAGTCTAAAGGGCACATGTCAACCTGCAGTTTTGCTGAAACAAAAAGGGATCTTTCAGTCGCTAATGCAATCACATCAATCCACCATTCTGCATTTCACAAATGGATGGCTTTTTCGGTTTTCCTTCTCAGCATCAAACTTTTGAGACGGTCATGGTTCCCCATTCACCTTCCGATTCAAGTGGTTCCAGAATTAGAACACTGCCGTTGCTTAGTCCTACTGCAAATTGGTTTCGTTTGGAAGGATGAGCCGCAAGGACAAGCGGACAGCTGAAACAAAGAGAGATTAAACACTCTGGAGAGGAAAACATTAACTAATTGACAGTAACATACTCGGAGTCAGAATGCAGATAGGCTGACGGATTAATCAAACATCTCATTTGAAGTGTCTTTTCCGATGAAATAGCGGCAAGGACAACAATGCTTCTATTTGTGAGTGCCGCATGTATCAACCCACCATCACAGGAGTATGTTGCATGTTTAATTTTCCCATCTTGTGGTTTCCACTGTCAAAAAGTAAAGAAGACACAGAATGATCCAGAAATGATATATGCTTGACAGATTCTTCAACAAAAGGAGATGATTTGAACATTGAGATATTAATTAAACTCGCATTTGCATTCATTTTTGTTGCTAGAATATACGAAAAATGACAATACGCAGTATGTTGCATTTTTATGGAAAGTAATGGTGACTTACCCAGTTAATTAATTCCAAATTTGATGCCTCATATATAGCCAACTGTGATTCGTGCATGGACAAGAAATTTAACTGATCGTTGTGAAATTGAACCTGCGTCTCAGCATGTGGTTCTGATGTGCTTCCCTGGGGTATCTTTAAGGGTATGCAACCTTGTTTTTCCCATCCGATGCAACTCCATTGGCAAATCTACATTAAGAGAATTGAGTGGTCAAGTTTTCAGATAAATCTATAAACATCAAATTTTTTCCTAGTGTGAGGAAGTTGCCTATTATCTACTGTACCTTTCCATTTTCACATGATGAAACGAGCATGTTTAGCTTGTTGGAGAAAGCGAGACCTGTTATTCTCTTCTCATGACCTCTGAGTATTTTTATAACCTTCACAATTTAGCACAGAAGAAGATTAGATTTCATTTGATGTATTATCACCAAGAAACTGTAATTTTTCTTAAATTAAAAAACAGTAACCTTGTTGGACTTCAGTTTATATACATGAATTGAAGAGTCATCAGTGCCTATGACTAAAAGGTTATTTTCTCCAGGATGGAGAGCAAGACATGTAGCTGTTCGAGATGAAGAAAAGGGCAGTACCAATCTCTGCAAAATAGACACGGATTTATTCTGTTAGGCATTAAGAAAGTCAATAGATCAACCTATAACCATAAGTATCTAGTACAAGTAACCTTAAATGTTGGAAGTTCGTAGCGGCAGATACCAACTCCTGAAGAAGATATGATATATGTATCATTCTTTGCTATTGTGAAACAGTGAAACGCTTCTGAGTCTGATGTATCATTTTTCCTTTCATTGACCACTAAACTTTTTCTTGAAGGCTGCCAAAGCTCAGGCAGTGCACAAGAAGTTTTGTGGGGAAGGATCAATCAAGCATTCTGTATCAAGATAATCTACAAAAGAAAAACATCAATGATAACCAAAAAGCTTCTAAAAACAGACTCATCACCTTCTCGTCAATGTTTTTGTCCGCATTATTCCATTTCCAATGCTTGTAAACAGCGTCAGAAGTCAGCGCCAAAATAGAAAGTCCTGAACTAGTATAAGCCAGTCTAGAAACCTGCAGCAAGCAACAAAGAAACCAGTAAGAGCCAGATAGAAATAGATAGTTACAACTGCTATGCTGATTGCTTCCCATGAAACAACCAGTTGTGTTTGGAAAGGTATTCGGCTTTCCTTAACAATAATGTGACCGTGTTTTATTTTTTCATTATTCTGAAAGCTGAACCAAATTAGGTGGTGGCCCAAAACTATAACGCCGAAAGCGGTAACCCCCAAACCCCCTCTTTGTTTCCTCTTCTTAACCCTATAAAGTACAAAGATTCCACAGATAACATTGATAATCATATGATAATATAGTATGAGATGTTTAGTGTTTCCATCTGCCTTGCAGATGAATGCAATTAACTTACAGAAAATTTTGTATAATTTCTGCTTTTGCTCTATTTTGTTTCCTGTCTAAGAATGTGTTGGAAGATTGCCAGTGTCTGCATGAACTTAAGATGCACAATAAGAATGGCAGGCGGTTCTCCTAGACACCAACTTCTAGGTTTATGAGAACTCCTCTTGTTCTTGGTTTCCGTATGTCCAGAAATATGGATCACAGATCTGTGGGGGCATGGATCAATATCCTGAACTTCTCCATGTTCCTTGTCCAGGAAGATGTTCTCAGTTTTCCTCCTGTTCTCAGTTTCAATTGGCAAATTTCCCACCACACCGCAATGGGCCATGGATTATAGTCACCCCCATTTATGGGTAAACATTAGATTCTATTTATGATGAGAACACAGTAACTTAATTACTCTCATCTTTTTTCCAAATCCTGCAAGTTTAATGGATAATTTATAATTGATACAGCATGTGAATAACCTACCATGGCTTTTTTTTTTTTTTTTTTTCTAATCTGATGACCACACCCAGATATTAAAGATCTGAATGCTGGCAACTGAATTGTGTAAATATAAAGTGTGTGCCTGTGTGGTGCCTATAATTATTTAAGTTGGGATATTTCCATCAAAATATGATGAGATGTGATGACGGAGATGGACATGCAAGTGTGTCCCTTGTAGTTTAACTGTCAGCATAGTGAAATCTCTTATGTGTCTTGTGGAGTAAGATAAACAATAAGAAGAAGAAGACTTATTTGTGTAAAGACAAGATATCATTAACTATGGTTCTTGGTTGTATTTATATACACATATTGGTCACATTTTACACTGATTTAGGAGGTACAATAGGAAAACATTGACTGAGAGAAATAATAGGAAAATATTGACTGAGAGAAAGAATGAGAAACACATGGTGCATGAATCCCATGAGTCCCATGTGTTCCTATAATCATGGAGAGATTTTAGGATCTGATTGATTTCATGAGGGGTGCCTTTCACATGGATCACGTGTTGTCATTGATATCTCTAACACCCCCCGCAAGCGAAGCGGGTTCGAAAGAACCGAGAGCTTGTTCTTCAGCATAGAAAATCTTAAAGAGCTCAAAGGCTTAATAAGGATGTCTGCTATTTGGTCTTTAGTGCTGACAAACCGAACATCCAGGATTCCATTGGCGACATAGTCCCTCACAAAATGAATGTCGATCTCAACATGTTTGGAGCGGGAGTAACGAATAGGATTGATCGAGAGATATGTTGCATCGAGGTTGTCACAGAGAACTATTGGGAGAGATTGCGAAACTTCAAGCTCACGAAGTAATGACTGCAACCAAACGACCTCTGCTGCAGCATTGGCCACGCCCCTATACTCTGCCTCAGTGCTAGAGTAATGAAATGAGGCATTCTATTGATGAGAAATGAGACAGTTTGGAAAGCATAGGGCCAGTAATGAAATGGAACATTTGACCGAGCCAGAAGAGTAAGGCCGGTCTCGACAAGGTGGCGGTGCTTTCTTTCTGCGGTGCCGTTTTGGGCACTAGTGTGTAGACAGGATAAGCGATGAGCGATACCCTGAGAAGACAAGTAAGGTTTAAATTTGATGAACTCGCCACCACCATCAGTTTGGAGTGCTTTAATGGAACGCCCAAAAAAATTTCTATATGAATTTTGAATTCAAGAAAAATGGAGAAAGCATCACTTTTATTTATCAAAGGATAAAGCCAAACATACTTACTGTAGTGATCTACAAAGCTAATATAATAGCGATGACCACTTACAGCGGACACAGGAGACGGACCCCATAGATCGGAGTGAATAAGCTCTAAAAGAGCAGTAGCAATCGTGAAAGATGACGAAAAAGGAAGACGGTGACTTTTTCCTTACTGACAGGGGATGCAGAGATGAGTACCAGCACGGTCAGGGAGGAAAGGAAGTTGATGCTAAGATAAAACACTGGAGACAACTCTGGTGGAGGGATGACCTAGGCGCTCATGCCAGACGGAGGAAGATGCACGCTCACCGAGAAGAGTATGGGGAGAGGCGGTGAAGTTATAATTCCCCAGGGAGAAGTCATACAGACCATCCTTAAGTTGTCCCCGCAGTAGAGTTTTCCGAGTAGAAAGATCCTTGATAAAATAAGAGTCAGGGTGAAATTCAAGGACTTTATTATCAGCAGTAAATTGACTAACAGACAGAAGATTTTTGGTGATATCAGGAACATGTAAAAGGTTTTTCAAGACAAAGGAAGAAACAGGAGAACACAATAAAGAAGCACCAGTAGCTCGGATAGGCAAACCTGTCCCGTTACCCATGCGAACTCTGTCGGGTCCTTGATATTCGGAGTGAGCTGCCAGATTCGCAATGTTAGCCGTTGGTGATGAGTGGCTCCGGAGTCAACATACCAGTTGGAATCGACTGGACTATTCCCATAAGAGTGGAGAAGAGCAGTTGGGCTAGCCGAATCATCATAATGATTGTAACATTTGTTAGCATAATGGCCAAAACGATTGCAGATCTGGCATTGAGGTCGACCACCGATGGACTGATGTGACGGTAAGAAGGAACGTCTATGACCACGACCGCGCTCCATGCCTCGGTCACGTCCACGACCACGGAAAAAAGATGGAGCTGAATGGTAGTTTGGAGTGCGGGAAACAGTATGAACCACAGGAGAAGGGGAGATGAGGGTTGTGGAGTCTGGTGAAGTGATAGCACGCCCACGATAAATCTCCTGGTTAAGCATGAGGTCGATGAGTTCTTCTGACAGTACAGGGTCGACTCGTGTGTTGACGGAGGTGACGAACGAGTCATATTCGGGAGACAGACCACAGAGTAAGGTAGAGACGAGGTCGGAGTCGGCAACTGGATTAGCCACTGCCGCCAGGTTGTCCACCATGGACTTGACAGACTGGATGTACTCTGATATAGAAGAGGTGCCCATCTTGACTGTGTGCAGCTGATATTTGAGTTGCTGCACTCTAACTCTGGACGGTGACGCAAAGATTCGCTCCAGAGAGCACCACACATCACGAGATGTGGTGAGGCCGACGACATGAGTAAGAACAGCCTCAGTGAGCGAGGAGATAAGCCAACATAAGAGCATCTGATCAAGCTTGATCCAGCGAGTGTATTCTGAATTGATAGTGGGCTGAGCATCATTCTCGGTAGAAGGAAGGAACCGGACCGGACATAGAGAGGTTATGTCGACAAGGCCTTCGAGATCGTGGAGCTTGAGAAGAGGAAGGAACTGGGAACGCCACAGCAGATAGTTTCCCTTGTCGAGTTTGACATTTAGAAAGTGAGTGATATTGGGATTGGAAGTAACCATGGATGCAAGTGTTTGGATGGAGGTGAGGGAAGATGAAGAGGAAATACTCGACATGGTACAGGAGTTGCTCTGATACCAAGATAAACAATAAGAAGAAGAAGACTTATTTGTGTAAAGACAAGATACCATTAGCTATGGTTCTTACTTGTATTTATATACACATATTGGTCACATGTTTACACTGATTTAAGAGGTACAATAAGAAAATATTGACTGAGAGAAATAATAGAAAAATATTGACTGAGAGAAAGAATGAGAAACACATGGTGCATGAATCCCATGAATCCCATGTGTTCCTATAATCATGGAGAGATTTTAAGATCTGATTGATTTCATGAGGGGTGTCTTTCACATGGATCACGTGTTGTCATTGATATCTCTAACAGAGTAGACCGAATTTGACCAAACAACGTGCATCTTGGCATCGTCTTGCTTGTTTATCTTGTGTGCTTGGTTTGAGCTTTCTTTCTCCTAACATCAGGGGAATTTCCTTCCCAACATGTGTTATTATAAAAAATACTATCATGCACCTCTTAGTCTAAGATCCTTTCGGTCAACAACGAGATTTTCCATTGTGACATTTATTTCTTTATGCAGCAGAGTACAAGGAAAAGAATCTACAAGAAAACATGCCCTCATCTGAGAGGTTATAAATCATGTATGTGCAGTTTTGCTAGTCCCAAACAATGGAACTTGAATTGCCTAATCTAAGATTTTGGTTTTGATGAAGCACGTCAGCTGTATATACCAACAAAATGACTATAACAATACATTCATGCAAATTATAGAAGGCACAATTTGAAGAGAAAAGACTTTATGGTGGTAGTGGTCTGTCTAACATATCATTACTAATTGGCAGTCATCTGATTCAAAACCTAAGCCTTTAGGAATATCATAGTCCACCTCAAAAGTATTCAGACACAATGGTACTACACATGCACAGTACAAAAGGATGTACTATGTTTTGTAAGCTATTCAGGATGACTACCCTTTTATAGTAATCAGCTGTTCATCTATATTCTACTGTACTATTTGAATAGTTAACCTACTAATTTATAAATCCTAAAGGCATAGGAACCATTAACTAAAAGTAAATTCATTTCATAGTTTGTAAGACTGCTTCTACTTAATGGATGGAATCTCCATTCAGGTGGATGGACTTGAGAAAATACAGTTTATATATTAAAAACAAGAAACATATAAAATACAAAAAATATATAAAATATTATATTGGTATTTTGTAATGTTCAAGAATAAAGAAATTAGACAAAAACCCAGTTTCATGCAGCAGCCAACGCATGAGATAAATGTACCAAAAAATGGGCGTGATATTTTTATGTGCTCATGGCCACAGTGCAACTTCTACATCACATGCTTATCTTTACCTTTTGCATAAGTTTATATGCTTACCTGTACTGCTGATTGGTCATCAGGAAGTCTCAGTGAATGTAATTGAGATGGCTTGTTCACTTCTGACGATGTCCACGTTTTGAGTTCTCACTTAAACTATGAACAACTCTAGATGAGTCAAGTTCCAGACAGGAGCCATCTTTATTCTGGGGTGAATTTGAGAGGAATTAGTCATCCTTTCAAGAAATGCCAATGAAATTAATCTAAAATGTGAACCATTTTCCAATAGCAGGAATAGTTAATATAGATGTATCCGTGCTAATTCAAGAAACTGGGATGTATCTGATTGTGAACGGTTGATATAGATGGATAAGGGAACAGTTAAGACACATGTCCTTCTTTATCTGATTGGTTATCAACTTGTGCCTCAATGACAATCGAAAGCTATGCTTGAACTAAAATTAAAAATATAAAGAGCAGAATCTACCAATGATAAATTGAAATTTCGGTCAGCTACAATTAGCTTTCTAAGCATCAGATAAAAAGCAGTTTAGTGCTCGCATGTCAGGCATTGCTTGCACCTATGTGTGGACAAGGACATGCCTACACGAACACGACATGACATGATACACCATATTCAGCGAATTCTGAAATGTACACACAAAATAGAAGTACTCTTCCTAATTGTGTGTCTGACATCACATGTCTTACAAAGGAAATGTCCATGCTACATAGATTGGCATGATAAGGTGCTTTCCATGATCAGCTGCAACATGACTAAAGGCCCTACCTTGTATGTTGAGCAGAAGGACGCACATGAGAAAATAGACCTACTCTTTCTCTCACAAGCTAGAAGAGCAGTGGAGAAAAACATCAGAACATAATAATATTGTACTTCATTTGTTCTTACAAGTCGTGATCTTTTAGACACATGTCCTTCTTTATCTGATTGATCACCCAATGCATGGTTTTTGCTTGAAGGAACCCTTGAGCACTTCACATAAGCATCTGTCAATTTTAAGAGTTAAATCTGTAAGCTAAAATTTTCATGTGGAAATGAATTATACACTTCATTAATGATTTCTGTAAGAATTTAAATCGTGAATCAACCACATTAATCAAGAGAAAATATAATCTCAAACACTAATATAGATGAAGGCCACCGATTTCCCAAGCAACATCTGTATATATTTAATCTTTTGTGTTTAAATCATCTTCTTTAACACTGGTACAGGGACAGCATCAAAAGAGGAATGACAGACTACTGTACAAGGTATAAACTATAATGAAGGCTTAGTTTCCCAAGCAACATCTGATCTCAGAAGAAGTTTCCCAAGCCATATAAAGAAATGATAGTATTATTGAAAGAGCAAAATTTCAAGATACAAAACATGAAAATAGCACTCTGCAATTATATCATATTTGAGAAGATATTAGTATAATGGATTGGATAGTTAAGTAAACACGCATAAAAAGGCCCAAAAACATGTAAACTGTCAAGACAAATTTTCTTGATTTATCCATGGATTGCATGACAAAACACGCAATTGTCATTGTAGCACAATGGTAAAGCCTCTTTGCAGTCTGCAGGAGGTTTATAATTCAAATCCCTCTTACACAAGGCTATGACCTATTCTCCCAAGCAAACAAAGCGAAAAAGACTTTCCCCATAAGAATGTTGTTGGATATGGAGAAGACTTCATATAGGAAAGGCTTCAAATGTAACATGAATAAGTTGGTGTGGTATCTTTTGCAAGGGACCTTAAGACAATACAGAGATTATCATAAATTTAGCGTGCCAGTTGGGTTAAATGGAATATGCAGAATGTATTCGTACAAATGTACTTACTTAATAGTGGCTATTATCGATAGTATTTGGATGCAAATACTATTGTATATTTTAAAATGGGTAATATTAATGAAAATATGTTCCGTTATGATCTAACAGTCATTAACTACCTAGAAACCAAATTTCATGAAATTTGATGTGTTTTACCCATGCACCCAGTGGCAAAAATTTGATCAATTTTATGCCAATTTTTAAATGTTAATTTTATCAATACTTAATTCATGAATTAAACACATCAAAATTTCTTGAAATTTGGTTTATAGCTAGTTAATATGCATTAGGTCACATTTAACACAACAGATTTTTCATTAAGGTTACTCAAATTAAATTTAGGGTCATAGTATTTGCATTCAAAATATTATCGATAGTAGCCTAGTTCAACCCTATAGATAGTGCAAATACTATCACCCTAAATTTAAAAATGAACAATCCTAATGGAAAATCCACTTCGTTAGATATGATCTAACAGCCATTAACTACCTATAACCAAATTTCACCGAATTCCAACGTGTTTTACCCATGCATCCAGTGGTGAAAAGTTAATCAATTTTACACTGATTTTTAAATATAATTTTGTCAACACTTGATTCATGAGTTAAAAAATTCTTAAAATTTGATTTGTAGGTAAGTAATGCTTTGAGCTAGGCTACTTTGAAAAGTATCAATGGGATACTCCCACCTTGTTTGATTGATAGATACACCACTCAAATTCAAGATCTATACTATTAGATGTGCTCTACGACCCATAAACTACGTAAGAACAAAATTTAAGGATTTTTGTTATAATTTACCTTTTCATCAAAGTGGTCTCAGAACTATAATTGACCTATGCATTAAGTGACCAAAAGATCAACACTTTTTGAGAGACCTAAAACTGCTTAATTTTTGAGACCACTTTGATGAATGGGTAAACATAAAAAGTCTTTGAAAATTTTTTTCTCACGTAGTTAATGAATAGTAGATCACATCCAACAATGTGAATTTTGAATATATGTGGTGCATCAACCAAACAAAGTGGAATTATCCGCATCTTTAACACTTCCGAAAGTGGATGATAATACACACAAGATGTGTATGCAAACAAGAGCATTATATAAAAACATTAAGGATTAGTCCATATCCATAAAAAATAATTTATTCAACCAGTATAGTTAAATAGTTCGTTATAAATTATGTTCATGTGATGGGCTGGAAGAAAGAAGGATTAAACTTGTTTACACAGTACTAATAACATGAAATTAACTAGAGTTTCTTATTAAAACTGAGTCTTAAATGGAAGAATGAATTCCAGCCAGAAGCAAATGTTTGATCAAAGAAATGCCAACTTTTTATTATAGTTGGCAAAGATTTTCACAAAGCCAACAAGGATACTAAATGAGATGCTACCAACTGCTTTTTGGAGTGACTTATTGCACAATTACATTCAAAACTTCTCATGACACATGAATATTGAAGGATATAAGTGAGAAAACAATTTTATCGAGAACAAAGGAGATTTCTGTGCAATATGCGATGCTTTTCAGAAAATCATCAGCATTCCAAATATAAAATGGATGAAGATCAATTGGATGAGGAAGTCTTTCCAGAGTAGGATTTGAAGAAATGATCACTGGTTGAGTTGGTAATTTAAAAGTAAATGAAAACAGAAATACAATCAACATACCTGCATTGGAAGGAATAGTTACAACAGGATGGGCTCCAGAAACTTCCAGGCCAGGCACAGGGGCTTCCTTGGCCATTGGAGGTTCAGTTGGTGTTGCCTGAGCCACCTCTGTTATACATACAACAATGGAGTTAGTTTTTCAAAGTAAACTTAAGATAGAATTACACCCAACATACCTGCATTGGCAGAATAGGTATAAGAGGGGCCCCAAAGAGTTTCAAGCAAGACACAGAGGATTGCTTAGCCATTTGAGCTTCAGGTGATCGCTGACCCCCTCTGCCAAACAAATAATGTTATTACTTGAAAATAAATAATTCTTACAGCACATTAACAAGGACACAAAAGATAGAGCTGCTTTTAAAATTATTTACAGAAAGTGTAGTTTCAAACATCTGCAAAATTTCAAACATCATACCAAAACGTCGAATTGGCAGTGTATGCAGAGTCACATTCAAACTTGGATTTTATTTAAGCAAGCAACAGCAATGCAAACAAGCTAGTCCTCTAAGATATACCAAGTAAGGATATTCACTCCATTTACCCGAAGAGCGTGTACGTATAGACATGTGCCAGAGAGGATACATGACCATACACTAGACATCTGAAAAGTATATGAGATAGCTGAATAAAAAAAGGTGACTTCATTAACCTTTTGACAAACCACAAGATAACAGATGTGGGAAACTCTAAATCTTTTTAGCATTCAAATGTTGGATGCTAAGTAAAATTTACATCTTTTAACATTCAAATGTTGGATGCTAAGTAAAATTTTCAAGTACCTACTAGTCAGCAAGTAATATTTGGAACACTATTCAATGCCAATTTTGATTTTACATTTGGTCTCCATTTCAGTTTTGATTTAAGGTAAGAAACCAAATTTTAGTCGGAATCAGTTTTGGCAGTTTTGGTAATTTCAGTCTGGACTTCCATTTCAGTTTTGATTTAAGGTAAGAAACCTAGATTTCAATTTTGGTTCTGGCCCCTAGAATTTTGGATGTGTTTTATTTTTTTTATTGACGTTATGGATAATAATCATAACAATTGCGATAATTTCATTTATTTGATTTTTGAATCCTTCAGAAGCATTCTCCATACCTAAGAACAGTTTTTATACTAGCTTGTCATAGTCATTTAGATTAGTGAAAAAGTTTTTGAACTAGAACTACATCCTCATTCCGAAAACACATGCATTGGAGAATGAACAATTCTACGTTCTGCCCTAAGGGCATTATGACTTAGAATTCAAGAGCGATGACATAGAATCAAAGATGGACTATCCATATGCATCTAAAAGATATTCTGGTATCATTATTTTATAATCGTTGAGGCTATGGTAATCATAGAGAGTGACGTAATTATATGTATAAGTGGCTAATACCTCCGTGATAAGAACTTTTGGACATTGCCACACTTATTACAGCCAGCTAGTCTTTCCTGTATTTAGTTATTATTGTGGCATATATGATCTCGCCTGGATGAGCTGGATTCTATAATTAGTTAATAGTCACCTTTTTCTTTAGTCATAGATGCAGTTTATGATGCATACAGATGCCGTCTTAAGCTCTCACAGCTTGGCAGCAATATGCCTACTAGGCACATGTTGGACGCATATGAAGCTTCATATTCAGACATGGTGACATGAGAGAGTAAATGAAGCTGCAGAGTGGAGAATTAAAGAGGGAGTAGCTTAGCATGCTTCTAGAGATCCAACAAATAGCGCTGATAGACCAAAGCCTAAATCTTTAGTAGAGCTTTCTCATTTGAGGAAAAAAATAGTTGCGTTCAATAGAAAAAAGGCGCTAGACTATAATTTTCTAGTTCTTTTTAGGGAATCAATCGAATGACATGGTGTGCATGTGAATCTCCATCAATAGAGATTGAGACAGGATTAGAAGCACAAATGGAGAGTATTAAATATTTGATTGAATTCCTACAAAAATAACCAAGAAACAAACACCTCACAATATACCTGCACTAAGAGGCGAGAGGGATTGCTTAGACATTGGAAGTTCAGGGGATGTCGGTGGTGCGGCTTGGGCAGCCTCTGCAGAGTAATACATAATGCTATCAAATGATATAAAATAAAGCACTTGCCTCAAATTCATTAAAACTGCAAAAGAAATGCTATGATCAGGAATTGTTGCCCACTTATAGAGGATTGAGGTCACATTGATAAATCAATTGTGAAATTCATGTAAATTCTTCTGTTGGGTGTCCTTTCCTTCTTAAAGATCCCAATCTTGAAGGGAACAGTATATGTAACATGCCATAAAAATAGGGTGAACTGCATGGATGCAATGAACTACTTCAACAGAATGAAAACAAGAGATTACTCCTTTGTACCTGCAATAGAGGAAGCGGATACGACCGGTTGTTTGACTGCAGGACAGGATGTAATT